>MU227449.1:275591-290664 GCA_018584345.1 Thuja plicata
TATATACATATATATATATATATTACATACAATTTAAATATGAAGATATTATGTGATATATTGCAAAATACATATTAATATATAATACATATAAAATAATATATAATATATGATTTCAGTTAGGCTTGTGATGCTTTCTTCTGATGTATCTGATGCTTTGCTTATATTTGATCTTGAAGACTCAAAGAAATATGGTATCCCTTCCTCGTGATAATCTGTCTCATTACAGTGAGATACCATATTATTTCTTTCATCCAGCAACTGGCTCATATTGATTCTTGCTTATTTATACTGTTCATAGAACATCCAAATTTCAAGCTTCTTATTCTCAATATTTTTATCAAGTCTGTACTTCTCCATTGTATGATCTTTTCTCTTAAGCCTTTAAGCTTTCCAAGAAGAGACTCAGCTCTGATACCAATTGTTGGGATTAATGGGAAGTTTGTACTGAGAGGGGAGGGGTGAATCAGTACCTCTAAAAATTTTGTATCATTTTTGTCAATTAACCTTTGTAATCAATTGTATGTACATTCAATTGTGTGTGTGATTTTTCTACCTCTTAAGAGACACAACACTTCAATAAATCATTGTATTAGTGAAAACTAAGGGGTTAGCAAACATAGCAATCACTAAAATTGATCTATTGCTTCCTATCTAGGAGGAGTATGAAAAATGAAATACTAGCCCTCAGATTATGCATATTCCAATGACAAATACAACCTAAGAACGGAAGATTCAAATGAAAAGTAATCTAAATGATTCAAAAACATGCAATCTAGCTCTAGAAATGAAGATAATCACAAAATAACTAAAAAACAAGCTAGAAAACACTATGAAAGTCCTAAACATGAGCAATATAAGATTGCTTCTTCAATTCTCCAAATATGGGCAGCATAAGGATGATATCAACTCTTCAAAATTAGGAGCATTATAACAATATATTTCATAAAATCAAGGGCCATTTCAGCTTAAAATCCATCCTATTTATAGGAGAAATGGAGGAAGGGGAGAAGACTATAGAAGGATAGCCATTAATGAGGGTGTAACACTCATTAATGAGGTATGGGTGGAAGAAATATGTAAGAGCCATTAATGTTTCATTTATGAAAGCATTAATGAGGTATGGGTGAGGGTTTAAGAAGCATGGGTGAGGGTTTAGAGTCAAGCCTGACAAGGTGGACTTGAGGAAAGGAATCTTGAGATTCCATGACTTTCTCAAGTGGGTGGAGTTGTTAATCATTCCTTAATGGAATGTGACAACATTAAGGGTAGCTTAGGATTAGGATTAGGGCTTAAGGGATGTAATTAAGGAGATAGAGATGGGATGAGAGAGAATGAGTGAAGGGGGGATTAGCTAATTAGGGTTAATTAGCTAATTAAGAAGAATTAGCATGTGAGAAGGGATTGGGACGAGTTTGAACTCATGGTTGGGTAGTTGAGATTGGTTAGTTTAGAGGGAATATTAATAGAATGAATTGTTGTAATAACATATTCATTTAATAATAGGGATTTTAATTAATCATTTAAGCTTTTGATTACTTTGTAACAATTAATTAGGACTATAGCCAAATTAAATCAATTTAGGCTAGGGGATTGATTTTGCAAGTGATGAGGTATAAATAGAATTTCATTTAATTCCCTTTAAATTAATTACCTTAGCCAGGTTATGATTTGAATTGATTGAATTGAATTGATGTGATTTGAATTGGCTAAAGTGATTAATGTAAATTAGTGATTAGATCACTTAGGAGATTAAATCTGATTCAAAGGAATTATGCCAAGCAGTAACAGGGTTGTTTGGACATAATTGGGGATATGATCACACTTAGAGAAAATAGGGTCTATAGTCAAAGAAGATCAAATCTAGGTGGTTACATTTGCCCCTCTTTAAATTGATGTGCGAGTAGCGCATTGATTCAAAGAAAGTTTTTTTATTTTGACTTTAGAAAGATTGAGAATTTCGTTCTCGGTTGTCAAACAAAATGTCTGATGAGATCAATCTCGCACTTGATCAAACTAAACTGATAGAATTGATTTTGAACTTGGTTGTCGTCCAAAGATCAATAAAAGATTTTTAAAGATACCAATTTTAAACTTGGTTGTCGTTCAAGATTGATAATACTGATTCTGAACTTGGTTGTTGTCCAAAAGTCAGTAAGAAGCTGCCAGGAGCTTGATAAGAATCTTTTTTAAAATGAGGAAACACAAGATATCTAGCTTATGAGAACCAAAGCTTTCTATCTAACAGTTCTGACTTAGTCAAGGAAACTGTCATGCCCCTAGTTTATTTTATAACAAAGTCATTTTTTATGTTGTTTCGAGCAAAAAAAAAAAAATTAATTGATGATAGTGTGATCATAGAGATGTGTGTGTGATTTTTGTACGTGTTAAGAGACACAACACTTCAATAAATCATTGCATTAGTAAAAACTAAGGGGTTAGCTAACATAGCAATCACTAAAATCGATCTATTGCTTCCTATCTAGGAGTATGAAAAATGACATAATAGCCCTCAGATTATGCCTATTCCAGTGACAAATACAACTTAAGAATGGAAGATTCAAATGGAAAGTAATCTAAATGATTCAAAAACATGCAATCTAGTTCTAGAAATTCAGATAATCACAAAATAACTAAGAAACAAGCTAGAAAACACTATGAAAGTCCTAAACATGAGCAATATGAGATTGCTTCTTCAATTCTCCAAATATGGGCAGCATAAGGATGTTATCAACTCTTCAAAATTAGGAGCATTATAACAATATATTTCATAAAATCAAGGGCCATTTCAGCTTAAAATCCATCCTATTTATAGGAGAAATGGAGGAAGGGGACAAGACTCTAGAAGGGCAACCATTAATGAGGGTGTAAGACTCATTAATGACGTATGGGTGGAAGGAATATGTAAGAGCCATTAATGTTTCATTTATGAAAGCATTAATGAGGTATGGGTGAGGGTTTAAGAAGCATGGGTGCGGGTTTAGAGTCAAGCCTGACAAGGTGGACTTGAAGAAAGGAATCTTGAGATTCCTTGACTTTCTTAAGTGGGTGGAGTTGTTAATCATTCCTTAATGGAATGTGACAATATTAAGGGTAGCTTAGGATTAGGATTAGGGCTTAAGGGACCTGATTAAGGAGATAGAGATGGGGGAGAGAGAATGAGTGGAGGGGGGATTAGCTAATTAGGGTTAATTAGCTAATTAAGAAGAATTAGCATGTGAGAAGGGGTTGGGATGAGTTTGAACTCATGGTTGGGTAGTTGAGATTGGTTAGTTTAGAGGGAATATTAATAAAATGAATTGTTGTAATAACATATTCATTTAATAATAGGGATTTTAATTAATCATTTAATCTTTTGATTGCTTTGTAGCAATTAATTAGGACTATAGCCAAATTAAATCAATTTAGGCTAGGGGATTGATTTTGCAAGTGATGAGGTATAAATAGGATTTCATTTAATTCCCTTTAAATTAATTACCTTAGCCAGGTTATGATTTGAATTGATTGAATTGATTTGATTTGATTTGAATTGGCTAAAGTGATTAATGTAAATTAGTGATTAGATCACTTAGGAGATTAAATCTGATTCGAAGGAATTATGCCAAGTAGTAACGGGGTCGTTTGGACATAATTGGGGGTATGATCACACTTAGAGAAAATAGGGTCTATATTCAAAGAAGACCAAATCTAGGTGGTTACATTTGCCCCTCTTTGAATTGATGTGCGAGCAGTGCATTGATTCAAAGAAAGTTTTTGATTTTGACTTCAGAAAGATTGAGAATTCCGCTCTTGGTTGTTGAACGAAATGTCTAATGAGATCAGTCTCACACTTGATCGAACTAAACTGGTAGAATTGATTTTGAACTTGGTTGTCGTCCAAAGATCAATAAAAGATTTTTAACTATAGCAATTTTGAACTTGGTTGTCGTTCAAAGATTGATAATACTGATTTTGAACTTGGTTGTTGTCCAAAAGTCAGTAAGAAGCTGCCAGGAGCTTAATAAGAATCCTTTTTAAAATAAGGAAACACAAGATATCAAGCTTATGAGAACCAAATCTTTCTATCTAACAGTTCTGACTTAGTCAAGGAAACTGTCACGCCCCTAGTTTGTTTTATAACAAAGTCATTTTTTATGATGTTTCGACAAAAAAAAAAAAAAAAATTGATGATAGTGTGATCATAGAGATGTGTGTGTGATTTTTGTACCTGTTAAGAGACACAACACTTCAATAAATCATTGCATTAGTGAAAACTAAGGGGTTAGCGAACATAGCAATCACTAAAATTGATCTATTGCTTCCTGTCTAGGAGTATGAAAAATGACATAATAGCCCTCAGATTATGCATATTCTAGTGACAAATACAACTTAAGAATGGAAGATTAAAATGAAAAGTAATCTAAATGATTTAAAAACATGCAATCTAGCTCTAGAAATGAAGATAATCACAAAATAACTAAGAAACGAGCTAGAAAACACTATGAAAGTCCTAAACACGAGCAAATGAGATTGCTTCTTCAATTCTCCAAATATGAGCAGCATAAGGATGCTATCAACTCTTCAAAATTAGGAGCATCATAACAATATATTTCATAAAATCAAGGGCCATTTGAACTTAAAATCCATCCTATGTATAGGAGAAATGGAGGCAGGGGAGAAGACTCTAGAAGGACAGCCATTAATGAGGGTGCAAGACTCATTAATGAGGTATGGGTGGAAGGAATATGTAAGAGCCATTAATGTTTCATTTATGAAAGCATTAATGAGGTATGGGTGAGGGTTTAAGGAGCATGGGTGAGGGTTTAGAGTCAAGCCTGACAAGGTCGACTTGAGGAAATGAATCTTGAGATTCCTTGACTTTCTCAAGTGGGTGGAGTTGTTAATCATTCCTTAATGGAATGTGACAACATTAAGAGTAGCTTAGGATTAGGATTAGGGTTTAAGGGATGTGATTAAGGAGATAGAGATGGGAGGAGAGAGAATGAGTGGAGGGGGATTAGCTAATGAGGGTTAATTAGCTAATTAAGAAGAATTAGCATGTGAGAAGGGGTTGGGATGAGTTTGAACTCATGGTTAGGTAGTTGAGATTGGTTAGTTTAGAGGGAATATTAATAAAATGAATTGTTGTAATAACATATTCATTTAATAATAGGGATTTTAATTAATCATTTAAGCTTTTGATTGCTTTGTAACAATTAATTAGGACTATAGCCAAATTAAATCAATTTAGGCTAGGGGATTGATTTTTCAAGTGATGAGGTATAAATAGGATTTCATTTAATTCCCTTAAATTAATTACCTTAGCCAAGTTATGATTTGAACTGATTGAATTGAATTGATTTGATTTGAATTGGCTAAAGTGATTAATGTAAATTAGTGATTAGATCACTTAGGAGATTAAATCTGATTCGAAGGAATTATGCCAAGCAGTAACAGGGTCATTTGGACATAATTGGGGGTATGATCACACTTAGAGAAAATAGCGTCTATAGTCAAAGCAGACCAAATCTAGGTGGTTACATTTGTCCCTCTTTGAATTGACGTGCGAGCAGCGCATTGATTCAAAGAAAGTTTTAGATTTTGACTTCAGAAAGATTGAGAATTCTGTTCTTGGTTGTCGAACGAAATGTCTGATGAGATCAGTCTCACACTTGATCAAAATAAACTGATAGAATTGATTTTGAACTTGATTTTCATCCAAAGATCAATAAAAGATTTTTAAAGATACCAATTATGAACTTGGTTGTAGTTCAAAGATTGATAATACTGATTCTGAACTTGGTTGTCGTCCAAAAGTCAATAAGAAGCTGCCAGGAGCTTAATAAGAATCTTTTTTAAAATGAGGAAACATAAGATATCCAACTTATAAGAACCAAATCTTTCTATCTAACAGTTCTGACTTAGTCAAGGAAATTGTCATGCCCTTAGTTTGTTTTATAAAGAAGTCATTTTTTATGTTTTTTTGAGCAAAAAAAATTTAATTGATGATAGTGTGATCATGCCCCCTCGGGAACAAAATTGAAGGAAAATGAATAAAATCCCTCTGTTGAAATGATGTATCACTTGCAGTGATTAGGTAGGGGAATGAAAGAATGGAGTAGAAGAAGTGAAGAAACGGGGGTGTGTTAAGAGTAAACACACGAGTACCAAGTTAATCACACTGAAAAGGTGAGTTCGATTTTGTTCCTGATAGATAAGAGATTTTGGGAAGCATGGGTATGTAAATAGCTTGGATTTCAGATGAATTAAAAATAGAAAGGAGTTTGAGCTCAAATCCTTATGTTTTTCTTTCAAAAATGCATCATGCAATCTCTAAATGCATCTACATGCAGACTCTTAGGACTTTGTCAGTGATTTGCAGATATTGGAATATTTTATCATCACCGGGCACTTTTGGAACAGATACCATCAGATAGTACAATAATCACTAATACCCACTGATATTATGGAAGTATGAATACTATGTTTTATTGAAATGTCAGAAAGTGACTTAGGCATGAAGGCATAAAAGTCAGGATAACAAAAAAAAAAAGTCACCTTCCTTTTAATATACCAGATTCTGTGTAAGGCAAGATATTGGACCCGCAATGACCTTGAAAATTCATATCCTTGGGTACCTTATGATTTGTATACCTTAGTGAGAATTTGGATCAAAAAACAAACGAGGAAATTATTTTAACCTCACCGTAGTTTACACATAACAAAGATTGAGATATATGCAGCTATCCACCCATAGTGGCAGCTCTTACCATAAACATCCAAGTTAGGTGAAATTTATCAGATCATTTGGAACAATCACCATACGCAGAAAATCAAGAAAACATTATGCCCCCTATCCTTGTGACTCTTTGTCTTTGTGCAAACGTCATTGAGTAACTAAGAAGACATAACAAATCATCAATTGAGAATCAATCAAATAAAATTTATAATTACTTAGATGCCCCTAGTGGAAAACATCACCACAATATGAAAGAATCATAATCAAACCATTATCAAACTATGTGTTTAAGTAGTACTTGTTCATTCATCTATCAAACACAGTAAAGATTCATCAATCAAAAAATTGGAATATAAGCAATATGGTGTTCCATGTCTCTGCATCGATAGGATAATCCATTCATGTTTGCGATCCAATATAGCCTTGTAGGAACTCTGTTAATGTAAATGTCATGTCTGGATATGTGATATTTGAAAAGACACCCTTGTTTTGAAAAGTGACATCATTTCACATGTATCAAGAAACATTGTATTTGTGAGGCAAACCATCCTAGAGAAACCTAGCAACCACAACCTATCATGCCAGCAAAGATGCCCCCAGTGCAGAATGACTTATTCCTAAGACGTAAATGCAAAAAAATCCCAAGCGAGGATAAGATAACTATTTAGGAAATGAAGTTAGCGTTTAAGCACGGGTAAAATTATGAAGGCCTAGTATTAGTAGTGCATTGATAGATGGAGTGCAGAACACAAGTGATGCTTGATTGCTAGGTTTTCACCACTTGGAAAAATATTTTTCTTTCTTTTTGCTACCAAGATGCCTATTTGACCAGGTGCTCATCAAGGCACTTTTCTCTTTTTCAATTTTTTTTTGCTATTTTTTCTTTTTTGAATGTTTTTGTAGCATCAAGGCACCTGTTTGCCAGGTTTTCACCAAGGATACCCTTTCAGTAGGACCTTTTTCATTGTTTTTGGATTTCTTCAGGATCAATTTTCTGAATGTTTTTGGTATTTTATAAAAACTTTTTGTTGTACAGGCTCTGCTAGCCAAACATCAAGTGTAGAACCACTTCAAATGTAGAGTGTTGATAGGATCTGGAAGAACCTCTCCCTCAGGGGTAGCCAGTTGATAAGCTCTAGTCTCAAAAGTGACAGTGATAACATAAGGTCCCAGCTAGTTAGGTTCAAACTTTCCTTTTTTTCTCTGTTAGGCTGGTTCTTAGGATTCTCTTTTAAGACGAGATCTCCCACTTCAAATTTGCATGGTTTGACCTTCTTGTTGTAGCCTTTGGACATACGTGCTTGGTACACTTTGAGGTGATCGAACGCTTGTTGTCTACACTCATCTAGTAGGTCCAGAGAATTCACCCTATCTATGCAGTACTACTCATCAGTAACCAAACCTTGTAAAGATATCTGCAAAGATGGGATTTCAACCTCAATAGGTAATACTGCTTCAATGCCATAGACTAAAGCAAATGGCATAGCTCCAGTTGGTGTTTTGATGCTTGTTCTGTAGGCCCATAGTGCCAGATTCAGTTGTAGATGCCAGTCTCTGCTAGACTTACTCACAGTTCTGTGTAGAATCTTGAGAATATTCTTGTTAGATGCCTCAGCTTGTCCACTACCTTGAGGGTAATATATTAAGGAGAAATGTTGAGTGATATGGAATTGTTCACATAGGTCATCAATGTCTTGATTTTTAAATTGGCCCCCATTGTCTGTTACAATTGAAGAGGGTATCCCATATCTACAAATAATGTAGTTCAGAATGAACATAGCCACTTGTTTGACAGTGGCTTTGATTAGCGGCATGACCTCGATCCACTTTGTGAAATACTCAGTGGCCGTAATGATGAACTTGTGCCCATTTGAAGAGTTGGGATGTATTTGTCCAACCAAGTCAAAGGCCCATTGCTGAAATGGCCAATGTGTTATGAAAAGTATAAGTTCTTTCGCAGGGGCATGGATAAGACTTCCATGTGTCTGGCATTTAAGACATGCTTTTGAAAACTGAATAGCATCTTTTTCCATGATAAGCCAGTAATAGCCTACTCTAAGAAATTTCTTTGCTAATGAAAATATGTTTGAGTGTGATCCACATACACCTTTGTGGACTTCTTTTAATGCTAGATCACACTCTTCGAGTTCTAAACACCTAAGAAGTGTTTCGTCAAGCCCTCATCGATATAGGTTGTTAGTTACGAGGACGTAATGCGATGTTGTCCTAATCAGGGATCTTTTCTCATTTCTAGATAGATTGTTAGGAATAGTTTGATCAGAAAGGTAAGCAATGATATTAGCATATTGAGATTGGTCCGGGGTGTTCAAAGCACATATTACTTGGTATTCAGGGGTATTAAAGGCAGGATAGGAGAGTTCTTCCACCAAGAAGTCATAACAGAATTGATGTTCTTCCAGTTGTAACATGGATACTAAGGTAGCCATAGCATCTGCAGCTTTATACTCTGATCTTGGTATCTGTTGGAAGGTGATGAAGATAAATTACTTCTTCAAGTCATAAACTAGTTGCTTATAGGGCATTAACTTCTCATCTTTGATTTGATACTCCCCATTGACCTGATTGATAATTAGTTGGGAGTCACCATATACATGTAACTCTATAATCTTCCACTCCATAGCTAGTTTAAGACCATTTACCAATGCTTCATATTTAGAAATATTATTGGTACATGGAAACATCAATTTGTAAGATTTGGGAATCTTGTAACCTTGAGGAGTTATGAATAGGACCCCTGCTCCAGAGCCTTGTTGAGTAAATGAACTGTCAAAGTACATCTTCCATGGATATTCAGTTAGATGCATGATTGTTTTATCAGGGAATTCAATTATCAAAGGTTCGTCATACTGGAGTGGTGAATCAACCAATTGATCTGTAAGGACATGTCCTTTGATAGCTCTCCTTTCCACATATTCAATATCAAACTCACTTAGGATCAAGACCCATTTTGCCAAACGTCATGTTAGTGTTGTTCTGCTCAAAATGTATTTTAGAGTATCAATCTTAGCAATGAGCTTCACTATATGAGAGAGCATGTAGTGCCTCAATTTTTGTGATGCAAAGATGATTGCTAAGCACACTTTTTCAATAATGCTATAATTGGGCTCATAGGCGACCAGTGTTCTACTAATATAGTAGATAGCTCTTTCTTTCTTTGTGTCATCTTCTTGTGCTTATAATACTGTGTGCATAAATGTTGTCACACTTCTATGAATCATTCCATTCAAGGTTGCTCAAGAATGAGGCCTCAAATATCGATCCATAGCTCTCTAGTCATGGATGTGTAAAAATGTAAAATGAAGGCCCTCAGATTGACCTAGTTGTGTCTATTGCAAATACACCATGAAATGAGATATTTGAATGCATGAAAATGAGATCTAATCTATATGATTGCAATGCATAGAAAGAGATATCTACTACATTAGTAGAACACTGGTCACCTATGAGCTCAATTATAGCATTATTGAAAAAGTGTGCTTAGCAGTTGTCTTTGCATCACAAAAATTGAGACACTACATTCTATCACATATAGTAAAGCTCATTGCTAAGATAGATCCTCTAAAGTATCTCCCAAACAGAACAACATTGACAGGACATTTGGCAAAATGGGTCTTGATTCTAAGTGAGTTTGACATTGAATATGTAGAATGAAGAGCTATCAAAGGACAAGTCCTTGTAGATAAATTGGTTGATTCACCACTCCAAGATGATGAACCTTTAACAATTGAATTTCCTGATGAAACAATCATGCATCTAACTGAATATCCATGGAAGATGTACTTTGATGGTTCATTCACTCAACAAGGCTCTGGAGCAGGAGTTCTCTCTATAACCCCTCAAGGTTACAAAATTCCCAAATCTTACAAATTGATGTTTCCATGCACCAACAATATTTCAGAATATGAAGCATTGGTAAACGGTCTTAAGCTTGCTATGGAATGAAAGATCATAGAATTGCGCGTGTATGGTGACTCCCAACTAATTATCAATCAGGTCAATGGGGAGTATCAAAGGAAAGATGAGAAGTTAATACCTTACAAGCAACTAGTTGATGACCTGAAGAAATACTTTGTCTTTGTCACCTTCCAACAGATACCAAGATCAAAGAACAAAGCTGCAGATGCTATGGCTACATTGGCATCCATGTTACAACTGGAAGAATATCAATTCCACTATGAATTCTTGGTGGAAGAACTATCCTATCCTGCCTTTGATACCCCTAAATACCAGGTAATATGTGCTTTAAACACCCCAGACCAATCTTGGTATGCCAATATCATTGCTTACCTTTCTGACCAAACTGTCCCTAACAATCTATCCAAAAATGAGAAAAGATACGTGGTTAGGACAACATCATGTTATGTCCTCATAACTAACAACCTATATCGATGAGATCTCAATGGTACACTTCTTAGGTGTTTAGAACTCGAAGAGTCCGATCTCGCATTAAAAGAAGTCCACGAAGGTGTCTGCGGATCACACTCAAATGGCTTTTCATTAGCAAAAAAACTGCTCAGAGTAGGCTATTACTGGCCTACCATGGAAAAAGATGCTATTCAATTTTCTAAAACCTTTCATAAATGCCAGACACATGGAAATCTTATCCATGCTCTTGCCAGAGAACTTATACCTTTCATAACACATTGGCCATTTCAGCAATGGGCCTATGACTTGGTCGGACAAATATATCCCAATTCTTCAAATGGACACAAGTGCATCATTACAGCCATTGAGTATTTCACAAATTGGGTCAAGGCCATGCTGCTAATCAAAGCCACTGGAAAATAGGTGGCTATGTTCATTCTGAACTACATTATTTGTAGATATGGGATACCCTCTTCAATTGTAACTGACAACAGGGGCCAATTTAAAAATCAAGACATTGATGACCTTGTGAACAGTTTCATATCACTCAACATTTCTCCTCAATCTATTACCCTCAAGGTAATGGAAAAGCTGAGGCATCTAACAAAAATATTCTAAAGATCCTACACAAAACTGTGAGTAAGTTTGGTAGAGACTGGCATCTACAACTGAATCTGGCACTATGGGCCTATAGAACAAGCATCAAAATACCAACCAGAGCCACACCATTTGCTTTAGTCTATGGCTATGAAGCAATATTACCTATTGAGGTTGAAATCCCATCTTTGCAGATATCTTTACAAGGTCTTGTTACTGATGAGCAGTACAACATATATAGGGTGAATTCTCTGGACCTACTAGATGAGCGCAAACAACAAGCGTTCGATCACCTCAAAGTTTACCAAGAACGTATGTCCAAAGGCTACAACAAGAAGGTTAAACCACACAAATTTGAAGTGGGAGACCTCATCCTAAAAGAGAATCCTAAGAACCAGCCTAACAAAGAACAAAAAGGAAAGTTTGAACCTAACTGGCTGGGACCTTATGTTATCACTACCACTTTTGGGACTGGAGCTTATCAACTGGCTACACCTAAAGGATACGTTCTTCCAAATCCTATCAACACTCTACATTTGAAGTAGTTCTAGGCTTGAGGTTCAGCTAGCAGAGCTTGTATAGCAAAAGGTTTTTACAAAATACCAAAAACATTCAGAAAATTGATCCTGAAGAAATCCAAAATAGTGGAAAAAGGTCCTACAAAAGGGTATCTTTGGTGAAAACCTGGTAAATAGGCGCCTTGATACTACAAAAACATTCAAAACAGAAAAAATAAAAATAAAATTGAAAAAAAAAAGAGAAAAGTGCCTTGATGACAACCTAGTAAAATGGGCATCTTGGTAGAAAAAAGAAAAGAAAAGATCTTTCCAAGTGGTGAAAACCTGGCAATCAGGCGTCACTTATGTTTTGCACTCCATCTATCAATGCACTACTGATACTAGGCCTTCATAATTTTACCTGTGCTCATACGTTGACTTCATTTCCTCAATGACTATCTTATCCTTGCTTGGGACTTGTCTGCATTTACGTCTTAGGAATAGGTCATTCTACACTGGGGGAATCTTCACTGGCATGATAGGTTTCCATTTCTAGGTTTCTCTAGGATGGTTTCCCTCACAAACACAATGTTTCTTGATACATGCAAAAATGATGTCACTTTCCAAAACAAGGGTGTCTTTTCAAACATCACATATCTAGACATGACATTTACCTTAACGGAGTTCCTACAAGGTTATATTGGATCGCAAACATGAACGGATTATCCTATCAATGCACAGGCATGGAAACACCATATTTCTTATATTCTAATTTTTTGATAGATGAATCTTTACTGTGTTTGACAGATAAATGAACAAGTACTACTTAAACACACAGTTTTCTATTGGTTTGATTATGATTCTTTTATGTCCTGGTGATATTTTCAACTAGGGGCATCGAAGTAATTATAAATTTTATTTGATTGATTCTCAATTGATAATTTGTTATGTCTTCTTAGTATCTCAATGATGTCTGCGAAAAGACAAAGAGTCACAAGGATAGGGTCATACTATTTTCTTAATTTTCTGCGTATGGTGATTGTTCCAAATGATCCTATAAATTTCACCTAACTTGGATGTTTATGTTAAGAGCTGTCACTATGGGTGGATAGCCGCTTATATCTCGATCTTTGTTATGTGTAAACTACGGTGAGTTTGAAACAATTTCCTTGTCTATTTTTCGATCCAGATTATCACTAAGGTATACGAAACATAATGTACCCAAGGATATGAATTTTCAAGGTCATTGCGGGTCTAATATCTTGCCTTACTCAGGATCTGGTATATTAAAAGGAAGGTGACTATTTTATTGGCCTGGCTTCTATGCCTTGATGCTTAAGTCTGTTTCCAAAATTCTAATACAACATAGTATTTATACTTTCATAATATCAGTGGATATTAGTGATTGTTGTACTATCTGATGGTATCCATTCCAAAAGCACCCAATGATGATAAAATATTCCAATATCTGCAAATCAGTGACAGTCCTAAGAGTCTGCATGTAGCTGCATTTAGAGATTGCATGATGCATTTTTTTTTAAAGAACAACATAAGGATTTGAGCTCAAACTCCTTTCTATTTTTAATTCATCTAAAATCCAAGCTATTTACATACCCATGCTTCCCAAAATATTTGATCTATCAGGAACAAAATTGAACTCATATTTTCAATATGATTAACTTGGTACTCTTGTGTTTACTCTTAAATGCACCCCCGTTTCTTCACTTCTTCTAAATCCATTCTTTCTTATTCTACCCAATCACTGCAGGTGATACATTCTTTCAAACTGATGGATTTATTCTTTTCCATCAATTCATTCATGAGGGGGCATGATCACACTATCATCACTCAAATTTTTTCTCGAAACAACATCAAAAATGACTTTGTTATCAAACAAACTAGGGGCATAACAGTTTCCTTGACTAAAGTCAGAACTATTAGATAGAAAGCTTTGGTTCTCATAAGCTAGATATCTTGTGTTTCCCCATTTTAAAATATTCTTATTAAGCTCATGGCAGCTTCTTACTGACTTTTGGACGACAACCAAGTTCAGAATCAGTATTATCAATCTTTGGACGATAACCAAGTTAAAAATTGGTATCTTTAAAAATCTTTTATTGATCTTTGGACGAAAACCAAGTTCAAAATCAATTTTATCAGTTTACTTTGATCGAGTGCAAGAATGACCTCATCAACATTTTTTTTGACAACTAAGGATGAAATTCTCAATCTTTCTGAAGTCAAAATAAAAAACTTTCTTTGAATCAATGCGCTACTCGCACATCAATTCAAAGAGGGGCAAATGTAACCACCTAGATTTGGTCTTCTTGGACTATAGACCTCATTTTTCCTAAGTGTGATCATACCCCCAATTATGTCCAAATGACCCTATAACTGCTTGGCATAATTCCTTTGAATCAGATTTAATCTCCTAAGTGATCTAATCAATAATCTACATTAATCACTTTAGCCAATTCAAGAAAAATCAATTCAATTCAATCAATTAAAAATCATACCTGGATAAGGTAATTAATTTAAAGGGAATTAAATGGAATCCTATTTATACCTCATCACTTGCAAGATCAATCCCTAGCCTAAATTGATTCAATTTGGCTATAGTCCTAATTAATTACTACTAAGTAATCAAAAGCTTATGTGATTAATTAAATCCCTATTATTAAATGAATATATTATTACAACAATTCATTTTATTAATATTCCTTCAAACCTAACCAATCTCAAATATCCAACCATGAGTTCAAACTCATCCCAACCCCTTCTCAAATGCTAATTCTTCTTAATTAGCTAATTAACCCTAATTAGCTAATCCCCCCTCCACTCATTCTCTCTCCTCCCATCTCTATCTCCTTAATCA
>MU227449.1:294685-305066 GCA_018584345.1 Thuja plicata
ATATATATATATATATATATATATATATATATAAGCAATGTATTTAAACTAACAATACATTTCTATGTTGTGGATCTACATTTTTATGTTGTTGATACATTCTATTATGTGGACATTGATATTTGATACATGTGTTTAGATATAAATATTTACATGGACTCATTTTAAAAGCTTAATTTATCATGTATTAAGATGACATATTTATATTTAATGACATATATAAGTAATTTAAATATTGAATTACTAATCATGCAATCAATGACATTTATATTTAAGAAATGTATCACAATTAAATTTGCATATATATATATATATATAAGAAATGTATTTAAATTAACACATGACATATATAAGGTGAAGATATATTGAAAATATAGGTCTTCATTTCAAAGTTAATTCAATGTATATAACCAATGTATATAAACTAATGACATATAATAAGTAATGACATATTTAAAAGCAATATAAGTGACACATAAGCATTTAAGTTCATATAAGTAAGGTAAGTACACATGTAACACATGACATATAAGTAATGCATGTAAGAAATATAAGGAGCAATATAAGTAAAACATGTAAGGCATATAAGTAACACATAGCATATAAGTAATGTCTTAAGGGGATGTAACTTGTCATGATGTCTTATGGAGATATGAAGCTAGTCTTAAGGGGACGTCTTAAGTGGATGTCTTAAGGAGATGTAACTTGTCACGATGCCTTGAGGGGATATCTTAAGGCACGATATCTTAAGTGGATGTCTTAAGGAGATGTAACTTGTCATGATGTCTTGAGGGGATATGAAGCTAGTCTTAAGGGGATATCTTAAGTGGATGTCTTAAGAGGATGTAACTTGTCATGATGTCTTAAGGGGATGTAAGTAAAATACATAATTACATTTGAACCTTCAAAGCATACATGTATCTCTAGTTCATTTATGAAAGTATAAGCCATAAATATATATCAAAATATTTGATCCAAATTTATATATATACCACTCCTAGAACTCAAATTATATAGTATTTTGTTGTATCTCTAGTTCAAATATGAAAGTAAAAGGCATAATTAAACAAGTTTCTAAGCCTAAAGCTCCTAATACATATATTTTGGATCCTCTTTATCTTTTATTATATCAAAATTTTTCATGTTCTTCAATAGGAAACCTCCACTTTTGGTTGCCACGTCCTTTTTTTGACATTGTTTCAAATTGTGGCTTTGTCACTATAACTAAGCGACAGTAATGTAGAACTTTTTGGCCAGACATGTAATCAATAAATTGAACACCAATATTGTCTATCTTTGTTTTTTGATAATAGGTGCCTTCAATAACAACTGAACAAGGAGGGTACTTTTTTCCATCACCATCTATATTTATTTCTAGCAATTTGTATTTTGCTTTCATACATCTTAGTAGATAATAATCTACACCTTCTCTGTTCTCAGGATCCGCAACCATATTTGGATTAAGTATTGTCATAGTTTTTTTAATATGATTGCAAGTATAGATGGAATTTAACATGATTTCGACAGCAAAAAGTTTCACGTACCTTATTTATGCATACAAACCAAGGACACAACTTCTCAAACATTCTCTGACATATTTTCACATCTGAAAATTCTTATTTGAATGCTTCAAACAGTTCACTCTATGTTGTATCTATAAAATGTTTTGGGTGTTCAATTTTCTTATCGGTCTCTTCATCTTTCATCTGTATAGTGTCCCTTCTATTAGAAGAAACACAGGAGTGGCTGGTCCAATATTCAATCACCTGTCTCTTGACATCTTCAAAAATTCTATCTTTTCAATGAAGTCTACAAATATAAACCCAATTCTTTTCAATGTTTTCATCTAGCATATTTTGCATCCTGATATACCTTTGAACAGTTCTTCTAAATACATTCATTAATTCATAAATTTCTTGATCTTGTCTTCTATGTGACAACCTCTTACTAGAAATTATAGTCATCAAAGCTCTGCGTGCAACACTTAAATCAACTTCTCGACTTGTCTTATTAATAACATTCAATACATCTTGCAAATTTTCAACTATTGCTTCTTTTACATGACCTCCTAATTTTTTCCTATTATCAACACCCAACAAGTCCAAAACATGAGTCATTTATTTTTTCCTAAATAAATTGACAAATAATTATTGTCTTCCAACCACAAATTTCTTCTCAAAATATTTCTCCCACATGTTTTTGCAATGTAATTTAATTGTTCTTTCAGGTACCATCTATTCATATGAGATTTGACTGAAAAGAGAATCCTTATTCATCTCCATAAAAAATTTCATGCTTGTTGAAACGTGTCTACCTTGGCTACTAACAATTTGTTCCCCTACTTGAGTTGCATCTTCTTGAACATCAATAGGTTCTTCAACATCAATAGGATCTTCGTGAACATGAACATGTCCCTCTTGATAATGTTTTGTATGACCTTTCATTTTATCATCCGTAATTTGATCATACTTTTTTGCTCTAATCCTTTTATTCCCCATTGTACAAAGTATTGAAATTTAACTTCCAAATAATCATCTTCAATAGTCCTTCACAAAAAATGATTTAATGATCCTTCGAAAAAATGCCTTTGGAAAAAATTTCCTGCTTCAATTGGAAGAAATCTAATAAAATAAGATAAAATGTTCTTTTTTTTTTTATTTTTAAAATTGAAAAAAACTTTTTATTTATACTAATCCAAGTGGGCAGTCGCTTGGACGTGACCCTTCGCGGGTCGATTGTGCTTGTGGGGATTCAACCGAGTAGGTTTCAGTTGAATCCTATTCGGCCGAATCCTCTTATGTGGCATGCTATGTGCCAGCAACATCACCCAAAAAAAATTTCTGCAGAAGTTTTGCCTTTTGCATCAAATTTCTCTAGTAAAACTCCACTTGCTGAAAAAACTAAAAATACCCTTTTGTATGGCTCAGAGTTAGGAATATGGTGATATAAGTTTTTTAGTATTTTGATTTGAACTACTATATTAAATTTATAAAATAATACAAGTATGTATATTAACCTATGAGAAGACGTTGATTCAGGAAAAAAAATAGTAAAACATATCAGAAAAATTTAAAATTTATATATAACATTAGAGGAGAGAACCCCCTTCAAGAATATGTAATTTGTTTTTAAATGGATGTAGATTTGATAGAGGAAATATGGTGGGAGACAAACTATTGATTTCGGGTAAGTTTGATTTTGATTAGTTATAACAGATAAACTATACATCCAAAACCAATCTTTTTTTTTCTGCACTACTTATACATATAATCTACAACATATTATGAAATCAAAGGAAAAAAATATTAGTTACATATAGTTTTTTGGTGGGAGGTAGACCCCCTACTTTGTAGTATTTTACAACAATTGAAAATTAGACTTTAAAAATTAAAAAATATATATCAATAATTGTTCAAAAAAATTTAAAATATTAGGCATAAACTTTGTCCATTTTTACACATTTCATCAGTTTACATCATCTTCAAATTCCAAACAAAAATCTCTCTTTTATGTCATTAAAGTTGAACAATTTTGGGGTTGTTAACATTTTCCTTTATAAAAGTTTGACACAATACTGTGCTTTTACCCTGACACATGTTCTTGATTGGAACGCTTTACAGGTAGAGGATAGGCAGTTGGCTTTGAGCCCATTCATATTTTGTAGCAACAGGATTTGACCCTAAGGAATCACACCATCGAGCAGGTAAGGGTCTAATGGGACCCCTCTAATGAGTTGTCAATGACTTGGGAGGACGCTACGAGATTACAAGATTTATATCCCTACCTGTTTGTAGGCTTTCAGGAGTAATCCTAATCTAAGGGGGGAGTGAAAATGTAGTGCCCATTAGTTTCTTTTAGTTTATACTATTTAACTCTTTTAGGCCACTTTCATGTGTGCGTCGACTATTCTAGTTTTATTTATAGTTGATAATGTATAACATTTCACTAGATTTTAGCTAGTAGGAACCATGGATTTGTATAATTTTATGTGGGTACAGTTAGACTTGTGATTAGTTCTATGATGTTTATCTAATGTTATGATGACATTTATGATTATGGATTACTGACAATACTGACACTATATCTGTATGCAATGGATCATATGTATGCTTATACTTTTTGTATAGTGTGAGTGATATGGTAAGAGGCAGAGTCATAGTTATTTGTATGCAAGACCCACATGATGTATCATTCTCAATCGTTGTTTGTTACATATTATATGAATGCATATGTTCATCTTTGCAATGATAAGATTTGCAAGTACCGAGCACCTTCCCTGAATTGGCAGAAGTGAGCGTGGCTTATCGCAATATCTCAAAGGTAAGAGGGGGGAGATAACAGACATGTCCAAAACCCCGACTTAAACCACTTATTATCCTGAAATAGTGGATAAGATTATGTGTTGTTACCCTTCAAATTTGTCAAGATGACGTGAATTTGAGAACCTTCCCTTGTGCTTGAGTTTTGATTAGTTGAGTTAGTCGGGTTTTCAAGTTTGTATGTATGGTTTGAGGTGATATTCATATTAGAATAGAATATGGTTTTATTATGATTATTAAATGATAGATTTATTAAATCCTTTTAATTATAGGAATAATATTAAGAGGGTATTTACTTAATGAAAATTAATTAAATACATTTGTTATTAAAAAAATTTAATGTGTATGTATGTGTATGTGTATGCACGTATGCATCTATGTGTATGTGTACATGTATGTATGTATGTATGTGTACATGTGTATGTGTATGTCTGTATACATGCATGTATCTGTATGTGTATGTATGTATATATGTACATGTGCATGAATGTATGCATGTATATGTACATATGTATGTTTATGTATGTGTATGTGTACATGTGTATGTATGTACATGCACATGCATGTGTATGTATGTGTATGTATGTACATGTGTATGTATGTGTATGTATGTGTACATGTGTGTATGTATGTGTATGTATACATGTATGTATGTATTTGTATGTATGTGTACGTATGTGTACATGCACATATACTTCATTTAAATTAGGATCTAACATATATGTAGACTTTATTTGAAGATAATTATTTGAACAATAACATGTGCATGACTTATTATTTTCAATTAATTAGGAAAACATATATGTAGAATTCATTTGGCTGTAAATAAAATCATTCAGGTACACATATATATATCTAGATATATAGATATTATTAGACATCATGGTAGATGCACTGATTCCCCCTGACGAACTATTTTCATGAACTAATAGGGAAATTGAATGACTACAAGATTTCCTAAATAGTTTGACCAACTCTATTGTTTATAAGAGCACATGTCAGTCCATACTTTCTAGTTTGATTAGTATTAGAGATGACATCCATGGTAGCACTCCCTATGCACCAAACATTATAGAGGTTGTACTTGAGAGGAAGAGATGAGAGGTTAGATCTGGTCTTTCTCTTAAGGAGGTACAGGCTTTAGTGCCTAAAATGACCCTGAAAGGGGAAGTTTTCTGATCATATGCAGACTTACAGTATGTGAAGGGATATCAAGTTACCAGGTGTTATGATCCTGCTTTGATATACCTACGGTTTCTAGCTGCACATGGTCTTTATCCAAATAATGACCAGATTCCATTATATTTTGCACAATAGACTTTTGCCAAGGTTCGTTTAGGGAGGCAAATTAATTACATTGATTTTCTAGCACATCTCGGATAGGGGCATGGAAGGCTTGCTGATAGAGATACTTTTCATTGAGATGATCGCCAAAGGCCAACACACAAGGCCATTATTGGTCAGAGGGCACCTATAGTAGCTCCTTCATTGGGTCCTGTGGTAGGTGATGTTTTTTGCAGTACCTAACTTTGAGGTGCAATTGATAGTGTTGGGGACATTGCAACAACTGCCACATCCATATCTAATGATAAGGTTGGTCATTATTTGATGTCTCGGTGACACTCTAGATCATCAGGTGGAACATACTCTAGCAGGACCTTAGATGACATGTATGGTGCAACATGCATCCCTTCACTTTCCAGCCTAGAGGGACTTACATGACAAATTACACGGGTCACGTTGACTAGTTTGGCTGAGGATCTTCTAGATGCATATACATTTATAGCAGTAGAGCATGATATCCCCATATCAAAAGTTAGAGCTTGTGTTGGTAGTGTCAGATATGCTCAACCACATCCTTCTCATAACCTACACTATAGCCACAGTGGCAGTGCCCATGAGGATCCACCTATTGACCACTCTATTGTTGCAAAGGGAGAGGCACAACATACAAACCCATTAGTGAGTGCAGGGCACTAGTTCTCTAATGTTGGTCTTGAGGATGTTGACTTCAGCATGGCCAGTACAAGCTATCTAGATTTTTTGATACATGATAATATGACTTCCATTCCATGTCATTTGGTCAATCTATTGCATTCATCATTAGAGGGATGTGTACTAACTACCCATGTTGCAGATGCAGAGTTGAGCTTCGACTAGGAGCAAAAAAATATTGATATCTTGGTTGATACGATCGGGACTAGGGAGTCTGAGTACTATCATGTGCCACCATGTACACAGGTATAAATCTTATTTTCAATGTTACAATTTAAGTTAAATTTGTAATATTTCATGGCATGTAAATTTCCTTTTTTTAATTTTCAATTTCTCTAGCAGGAGATGCCTCTTGTTACTCCTTTGAGGAATGATCATGTACGTCGATGGGACTCACTCAATGATGACATCAGTAGTGGAAAGGTGAGTTTTAAATTTATCAATGTATATGTATGTATTTAATTTTTTTAATGTATTTAATTTATGTATGTGAGTTATTAAAAGTTGATGTTTACATATATTAAAATTTATATCATGCTTTCTTTGTAGGTTTCTACACATCCCTCATAGCATGATAGTCACTCTGGGGACTGCTTAGTCGGAAGCAGACATGATGAGTCCTAGGAAATTTCATATTTGTTTTAGACATATTAAATGTACATGTATTTGATATGTTATATTTCCTGTCTAGACTATAGATGATTGACATACATTGTACTTTGATATTTTTTGATTTGTAGACTTTTGATCTATGTTTGACATGATTAACACATGTTTCATGCTTACAGTACTTGATCTCTATGTTTTATGTTTACATACTTGATGTATGATTGATCTTTACATACTTGATCTATTATTTATGTTTCACACATGTGTTATATAATTTCATTCTATACATGTGTATCATGTAACTTACATGTACTTTCAATCTATGATTTATTGATCTTAACTTACATACATGTGTTATATACTTGATCTAGTGATTGATGTTTGAGACATTGTGTTATACTGAAGACCTAGACATTTGATGATTAAATACTTGACCTATTATTTGATGATGTAGTTCATGCTTATACATGTGTGATGTATGTGTTTAATATATGTATACATGTTTGATCAATCCAAGTTAGTTCTTTGTACATGTTTGATCAATCCAAGTTATTTTTTTCAGTTTATTCTATGAATGATCCTAATTAAGTAAATGCAACATAAAATTTATGAACAGTTATATAAAACTAAATTATACTGTATCATCTTAAAATGGAAGAAGTTCCATTTTGGTAGGTTTAACACCCTCGTTTAGTACACTTGCATATTAGATTTTCATTTAGGATGCTTCTGTATTTGATTCTACATTTCTAGGTGAAAATAGGGTTAGGATCCTATGGATCCTCCTTAATTTCCCTTTATGTGGCTTTATTTTTAGGTAGAACCTATGTACTAGCTCTCCTAATCTTCATCATACCTCCTTTATGGCGTTTGTGCCTCTATCCAGCACTCTGGTGTGTTTTCTCACCTTCCTAGGTCCTCAGCTGACCTGGGAATCCTGCAGATTTCTCAAGGTGACTTTCCTGAGACCTCAGGTCAGGGTTGAAGTCAATTCTAACCTAGGTTAGAATCAAGGTCAACCTTGACCTAGGTCAAGGTCAAGGTTGACTTTGACCTCTATTGGGTGTTGGTCCCCACTTTCAGATGCAGAGCTTATCAAGGTTGTAAACTTAAAAATAGGTCCTCGGGTCTGGATGTGGAAGTGTTTTATCCAATACTCAAATTAATACATCCCCTCCTTGGTTGGTGATTGTAATTGAACCATAATTCTACGAAAAATTTAAATTTGGGTCCCTTGCATTGCCCTAGGAGGCCTATATTGAGATCTCTATATAAACACTCTATTTTGCCTTCATTCTTTCATGAGAGAAAATCATAAGATAATATGATGCAATTACAATTATTACATGATGATGATGCAAGAAATAAAGAGGATGATATAGAAGGACAAGATATGATGATGCCCTAATACATACAAGCATTTTTTGGATAAGTTGTTGTAGATCTTCTTTGGAGCAAGAGAGAGTTCTTCCTTCCTTCTTCTTGGATCCACCATTTTCAACATTCAAGCATTCAAAATATACTATCATGGGGTAGCAACTACAAATTGTGAGTTTGGTAGGAATACTTTAGCCTTGGGGGCTTGGTATGCTTTCTTTATCATATTCAAATCAATGCATTTCTTTCTCATTTTCAATTCATGCTAGGGTTTTAATCTAGAGGATTAGATCTTGACATTACACATTCAAAGCTCTTTCTAAGAGCAACACACACACACACATACATTCTACTATATTCAACTATTCATGGAGGTGGAGACCACCAAAATGGTGCTTTGACTAAGGAAAAACCCTATATATAACCACCCCAAAACCTCTTTTCAGATATTTCCAAGTGTTGTTTCAGGAGTTACAGGATCGGGACATCGAATTGGAGTGCAGATTTAGATACCCTTTTTGGAAAACTATCAGGATCCAAAAATAGATTTTCTATCAGAGATTTTGGAGGTCGATTCTACCCTAGGTCAAAATCATAAATTCTTGGTCAATGGTGACATTGACTTGAGGGTCAAAATCAGAACTGTGTCAGATAAAAAAAATATTTCTGGGTTTTGTCCGTCTCTATGTTTCTCTTTCAGATCTAGTCTCAGATTTTTTAGAAACTCATTACATGCATTAGAAAAAGGGTATTTCCAGATCTACTATGATGTGAGGTAGGTATTTTACTCCATTATTCTTTGAAAGTGTTTCCAAGCTTTACATTCCTTATCATGACAATTAAATGTAAATGGTTGAATATGGCATAGGGTCTCTTTCATATGCAAATCTCCATTGTGCAAATCCTATTTAGAAGACCATCCAAATTTACCCATTACATTTTGGTGAACCCGCAATAGACAACTCTTTCTTTTTTGGTGTTAGATTTATATTTTATACTAGATCTTGCATGAATATAGAGGTATATTTCTTTTATTCTCTTGCATTTATATTTCAAAAAATTATAGAAAAATAATAAAATTTCTTTAAAAAAACACAAAAAAATTTACATGTTTGTAATTATTTTTTGTGTTCAACATGTATGAATTTTGTTTTGAATACTTTGATGAGGATTCTATTGTACAAGAGAATAGATCCCTTAATTAGGTACATGGAAGTGAGAATGAAAATGGTTCGAATGAGATCTCCATGGATCCTATTCCTATTTCATCCTCCTCCACAACTTCTCCAATTGACCTTTACCATAGGGTGTGTGCATGGTTACCTTCATGTTCCACTATTTGCAACATTGACGCACCTGGTGGTACCCTAAATTTTGATAATTTAGAAGTCCCAATCCATTATCAAGAAGCATGTTTCTCCATAATAAAAAATATCAAAGAAAGGAAGCTTTATGACACAAATAAATAGAACTAACTAATCGAAGCCTTCAGAAAATGCTGGAATTTTGACCTGTTACAAAGATAATTTTGACAGAGTATAAAGATGGTCGAATTTTAAAAATCTAAAACTGACCCAGTTCGGGAAATCCAATTTCCTATCTCCATCACAATTATTAACTTTTCAAGAGGTGTTTTAGATTTTTGACCAAAGCCAAATCCGAAAGTTAGGTAGTTATTTTTTAGTTAGTTTATTGTTTTTTCAAAATAATTTGTAATAAGAGTTGTCTTTTCACCCTAAAGAGGTGTGAAATCCACTCAAACACATATATATACATAATGTAAAATTTAAAGAGAAGATAATACAATATGATACAATTTCACATATTTGGATATTTTTTAATCAACAAGTATAACATGGACCTGGATGTACTATTTTTTCAAAATTAATAAAGATAAGTCTTTTTTCTTTCACATGTGTAATAGTCTCATTATCATTTTACAATTAGTTCCTCGGATAAACCAATAGAACTTCTTCAAAGTGATAGTTTGATGTTCATGCTTCCTTATTTGATTCATAGTCTATATTTTCAATTGGTTTTCTCATTTTGCATGGTTAAATTTTGTTGATTGAGGCCTTAGT
>MU227449.1:316296-330551 GCA_018584345.1 Thuja plicata
TATGTATATATATTACTTCTCATTTTTACTTCTATATTTCTTTTTTCTTCTCTTCTCCCCCTTTGACAACAATGACAAAGGTGCATATAAATAAGTATCATTTCCTTCTTACCAGTTTCAAAATGTCTTGGAAGGAATCTTCCAAAATCTTCACTTCTGAGCTCCATGTCTTGAACAAAATTTGACTTATGTGAATCAATCCATTCAATGCAAAGGATGTAGTTTCAGCGTTCTTCAAGTCTGTGGGTAAGCCTTTTGCTAATGAATTTGTAGTCTTTTCCAAATCTGTTATATGTGCCTCAAGTATTGATAGCTTTAGAGTTGTAAAGTTCCTCAACAAATTGAATCTGTTCAGTACTCTCTCCTTCTCATTCTCCAATATATTGATCTTGGCTAATATCCTTGTCACTTCAGTGTCTATCTCTATAGTGGTTTGTGAAGATGTTTCACAACCATCCATCAAACTGTTCAAGGTTGCCCTTTCCATGGCAATAATGTCTTCAACATTTTGAACATGTCTAATAGGATTCATACTGTAACCAAATAACTTTCTTCCATGTGCAATGCAGTTCCTTGCATTTGTCAAACAAGTTTTCACAATTCCTAAGTCCCATGAGATGGACTTACATACTTTTTTCAACTTCTTTTCTGCATAAGTTTTCTCTGCTTTCTCCTCTGTAATCTTTAGCAAATTTTCAAAGTGGCCATCAAACTCATCAAGTGTGACTTTCAATTTCTCAATATCATCTTTTTTCTGGAATACTAAGGGTACTAGAAGCAATTTATTCATAGTATCAATAGCTCTTGAAATCACTTTTGTCTTCTTATCTCCTTTCTATGTTGATCTCTCCTTTGCTTTGTTCAGTGCGATGAATGCCAGTTTCACCAATTCATCTTCATACATGCTATCAACATTAACATTACTACTTGCCAAAAATGAACTAGATGGTGAAGTTACCTTTTCCTTTTGATCTTCTATCCTTCATCCTCTTTATACTTATCTTCCTTATTTTACTCTTCCTTCTCAGGTTTGTCTACAATAGAAGTGTCCATGGTTCCTAAAAAAGGGTCCTTCTCATATTGTGAAGGGTCTAGTGTTGCTGCCACACCAGAAACATAGAAATCTATAGTTGTGTCTTCTTTACTCATCTCATCATTAGTCTTTGTTTCCTTTGAGTTGTCATCCATTCTCAATTGTGTAGGCAAAGTTGTCTTAGGAGGTGGGGGCTTGTCAAACATAGTTTTTAATAAGATCTTCTCAAGTGCCTTCTGAGTTTCCTCAGTTACTTCATCATACCTCCTCGCCATTATCTTCAATATTTTGATCTTTGTTCTCAATAGAGGTTTCAATTCTTTGATTATATTGTCTCTTTCTTGTACTAATAACATAGGCAACATGTTATCAATCTCCTTGTTCCTAATCTGATCATCTTCAAATTGTGCCAAGTGTTTTCTATTTTCTAATTTTGTATACAAAATTGAAGGTATGCTTCCTTCAATTTCCAAAAGGGTCTTTCTAAAACTAAGCATGTGCTCTATCACAATGTCTTCAATTTTCAATTTATCTGCTTCTTCATACCTATCATAATATTTGTCAATTGAAACCAATTTTCCTTGTTCAATTGCTCTTTTCTCCAGCATTTTCATGTCAAGTTTCCATGCTTTATTCTTCTCAGTTTTATTCTCTTCTTCAACAGTGCTCTTCTCTTTTGTATGCATACTAGATCTAGTTAATCTAGGGGTAACATCCTTTGCTTTCTCTATCTGTAGTTGTGCTGGAGGTGTATTGTCAACAATAATTACTTCAGGGGTGGAAGGGGCATCAGTGCTTCCACTTGCTACTCCAAGGGATCTCTCTTCCATCTTCCTCTTTACTTCCTTAAGTTCTTCCTCTAATAGACCAACCTTTATACCACAATCATGAATGAGGTTAGCAATTTTCCTTTTCCTTGATCCTCTAGATTGTTCTTCTCTTACCTTTTCTGACTTCTCCTCATATGTTCCCCATCTCTCTTCTGATGTATCAACTTCTGATGCAAGAATACGTTCTACTTGCATGGTGAGTACTTTAGAACTCACTTCATAGCCCATAGGGTAACGCCATTTCTTCCTAGGTGTAACTGCCTCAAAACATACACAGTCTGTTTCAACCATAAAACAAATTGTATCCTTATACTTCTAAAAAATGTCCTCATGTAGTCTGTATCTACTCTTCATTTGTCTTAATAGAATTTTGATCATTACAAACAACTCTCCATCTACCCAAGTAGTGTTCTATCTTTTGTAGCTCTATGAGATTAGTATACCAATAGGTACTCTAGATTTCCAGTCGCTAGGATGTAGACCAGGAAACTTGTGCTCATTATGAATGAACATGTGTACCAATAACGATCCAAACCTAAAAGTTTTCATTCTGTCCTTCTTCACAAGATTTACATTCTCAAGGAATTTATGTGCCAATACTTTGCATAGATTGTACTATGTGTTTTCTTTTATCATTCTCCATGCCATCATAATCACTCCAGCTAGCACTGAGTTAGGACTTCTACTGTAGTAGAATTTGTAACCAAGTATCATTGCAATCAACCTTACATCTTGTTTGAAAATATCATTTACTATCATTGCCCTTCTATCCCACTCTAAGTGTGTTAGGGTTTCAACTTCTTTCTTGACATGTTTCTCCACAATGGGTACAACTCCAGTGTTATCTAAACCAGTAATATCATGAATTAGTTCACTACATATTTTCACAGGCTGGCTACCAATGTATATGAATTGGTCATGAACCCTGCTCATAAGTATTTTAAACCATTCATTTTCATCAAAATCGCATAAATCCATAATCTTAATTATACTCAACTGACTAATGTGTTTGAATTCTTCCTTCGTGATTCCTTTCTCGGTCATATCTTCCATTTTAGTGAATATTTCATTGTCTCCCAATGTATCATACTTACAGTGAATGTAAGCCCTAATGTCTTCTACATGAAGTATGCCATGTGGGGTCTATGAAAATGCTCCTTCCAGATCCTCTTCACATGAATTATAAGGATGTTTCTTGAATCTATATCTAGGATGATCAACAACATCAAAAATCACAGGTGCATCCATAGCTTAGATGATGTAGAATACCTTTCTCATGTGGAAATCCGAGTTTATGCTCCAATCGATCATGCATGACAGGTGTAGAAAAATATGAATACTTCTACTCTCTGATCTTCTTGTCTCACTCCTTGTTAAATGGTGGATAAATATATCATAATATGGTGCTTTATACAAGTTAGGTTATGACTTTTTTTTACTTCAAACTATCTAGTCAGCTGCTAATTCTCATGATCAAAATATACAAGTCAGCTGATGATGCGCTCTTAGATATATGATCCATGATGTCATCTTAGCATATTCCCAAGCTCGCATGAGCTCACTACAAGATTTGTGGGGTATGATAAATTTTGATGTTTTACATTTAATGCTCCCCTAAGGCCATGATCGACCAATTAGGTTGATTCTATCTTGCTACCTTCAGGCAAAGATCCAGTAGCATCTATTGAATCTCCTTGAACTGATGTCTCACTAACTCCTTTAATCTTCCATATCTTACCACTGTTGTTGTCTTCTGCTTTCTTAAAACAATCAAAATCACTCTTCACATCTGTAATATGAGGAACTGTGTTACTCTATTGAGCAGGGTCTAGGGACTGCCACGAGCTAGGCAATTGGAACATTTGATGTTGTTTGTTCTTCAAAAAATTAGAGGTAGAAGGGAAAGGATATATTGGGGAGTAATCATTAGTGATAATCTAGCTGATCAATTGTAGGTTTTAAAGGTCAACTCTAAATTCTATATGACCTCTTAAATTGTTTATGTGTTGGCTGCAAGAGTAGAATACCTAGGGTTGTATAAGAAGGGATCCCTGTGAGATTTCAATGCCTATCCTTACATAGTATATCCTCAACTGGTGAGGAAGGAAAAGCTTAAGATAGATATCCCAAAATATAGGATTGTCAATGATGCCTTTGTTTTTGCAATCATCTGGTCAATTTAGGGTGATTATGCCAAGAGGCTTTCAAAGGAGGATGCATCTAAAGTCAGGATGTTTAGGGCATATTACATCTAGTTCTGTACATTCACTTACATCAGGGTGGTAGGATGTATGCTCAATCCAAAGAAGTTTCCTTGATATCCCTCTAACAGAATTATACTTATGGAAATCAGTTGATAGATTGTGGATGCATATGAGAAAATTGTCAAGAAGAAGAAACATTATTGGGACTTCCCCATTTCTATTGGATCGTACTCTGTATGAGATATCAAAGTGTGCAAATCAATCTTATTATAATGGGATGAGTGCCCTCTAGAGGATTAAAAATGCATTAGGCCCAAGTTTGATCCCAGTGGAACCTTTATAAAGATAAATGGGGCCTTCTATAAACATGAGGCTGATCTCGAGGACCATTGGATGAACTGCATAGATGATTATGAACTCTACATCCAAGTGTGTACATGTTTATGTATAATTCACCTATACCTACAAATCTTTAAACAAAAAAATCTATAACTCATTAATTTTATTATTAGTACCTAATAAATCAATCAAAACATAACAATCAAGAGAGATTTATGGCTTCCTATTTAGAGAGAGTTTGATCTAAGTATGATAGTGCTCTTAGAGTTATGCTTTAGACTAGTGACCATACAAATCTAAAATGGAATATTCAAATTGCAAAATCCATTGAAATTCATCTAAGCTAAACATCTTCATCCTAAATTAATTGAGTCCATTATGAAATTGAAGTGTTTTGCTAATTATCTAAATGCATGAATTAAATTCTACAACATAAGCTTAATGCAAGATTGCACGATCAAATGATCTCAAAATTCATTCTTTTTATGGAGAATGAGGGGAAATGAGAAGAAATTATCTCAAAATTTATTCATTTTAAATGTTTCATAGGACTTGTGTGTTTCATGTCGAATGCAGAAGAGGTAGAAGTTTGGAATGAGGCAATTCATTTTTTAAGGAGTCTATTGGCACGATCATATCGAGCATAATTGCACCAGTGAGTCAGTGACACTATTGTTTTGGAAGTCTATTATGGAAGTAACAAAGGTCATTTATCCTGTATTCAGAATGCAAGGGATAAAATTGATGTTTTTATAAGTTGCATGTAGATATGTTAAGTGCCTAAGAGACATGCGGTTTTGGTCCAATGAGGTTAAGCGACTAGTGGTTAGTGGGCGATAGCTGGCAGTTAGAAGGACCATTTTGGTGGGCCCATGGTTAGATAATAGACCACAAGATGTTAANATGTGGTGGTTAGATCACTCAGATGGTAATCTGATCGGGTGGATACCTGGATAGATGGCAGGCCCTAGCATGACAGCGCAATCCTAGTGATCAGAAGGAAAGATCTTTGCATGATCGTGTGATCCTAGCTCATCAACAGGAAAAGGCTTCATGTGATCATGTAAGAGTGACAAGTGGATGGGGCCTATCAGATAGATGGATGACATGGTGAATATTTTTTTGAATCAGGGGGTGCCATCTTGAAATAAAGAAGAAATGTTGAGATGCAACAATAACGCGTGGCAAGTTAAAAGAAGATGTTAATCTGGAGTTTCTCAATTATAGAATATATTTAAAGAATTTTTAACCAACCATAGTAACCTAAAATATATCTGTGTTTGTAAGGATAAGAAAAAGTAGGTGCTAGATTTATGCTAAGATGGTGAACATATGGAACTTCTAACTTGTCAGATTATGTCGTGTGGCAGAAATTGCAGTATGACAATTCAAAGTTGTATTGACTAGGATCACTTATATTTTTGGTTTTTTCTCAGTGATTGACTTACTCTGTTTAAAGACAAGTTTCCAGAAATGGGTTTAAATGTAGATTGCCAGAAATGGATAAGCATGCCAGGGAAATCCTATTAGAAGGACTAGTATGATAAGACTTTCACAAGAAACAAAGAATCAATAGATTTGAATACACAAAGAATCAAGATGTTCTAGTAAGAATCATAATGGGAAAATGACAGGTCTCTAATTACTCATTTCCCTACACTTGCAGTTACAGGTAGTGAGAATTTATTGATAGAATGCATTTTATGCAAGTGGACAAGAATCCAAGATATGAATAGAAAGATCATTTTTGTTCAATTTCATATTTTTCAAATTCACTTCCTCCCTTGGGCTACGCAAAGTTTGGTCAAAGGGAATCAAAGCATTAGTAGGTGTTTTAGGGGAGGAAAGGATTTGAGAAGCACACTCATGGGATCTAGGATGATGTTTTCGATGGAGATCACAGACACAATGGATATGTTTAGTCTTGCTAGCGATTTGATTTCGCTTGGGATCAATCAACATCATATCCTTTTCTTCCTTAATGGAAAGAACTAAAGGAACCTCACTAGGTTGAGAGATAGGATAGGTAGAAGGTTTGTAAGTTTTAGGAGGTGTAAAAAAATCACAAAAAGGTGGTGTAGGAAGAAGTCTAAGTCCAGGGAAAGGAGACAGAATACCCTTAGGATTTCTAAGTTCACAAATCTTTTGGATTTTTTTATTTCTAATTGGAATGAAAGAGATTGTCTTTATGAGGATGAGTGGATTGAGGTATAGAAGGCCAGAAGAATTCAAGGTCAGTGGAATCTCAAGGTACTCAAGGCTGGAAAAGACCATGATTAACAGTAATGATTTCACCATTGTGGGGAAATTTCAACCATTTATGAATAGGAGAGGTTACAACTTTCATGGAGGTGAGCTAAGGAAGACCAAGTCAGACTTGAAACTGATTGGAAGTTGGGATGAAAAAAAAGGTGACATCTAAATTTTTACCATCAAATTATATAAGAAAAGTGATAGAGCCATGAGTAGGATAAGTGAAACTATTACAAGTTTGAATTGTCACATCAGATTTGTCATAAAAAGCATGTTGCATTTGTCTTATGTAAAGATGTTCCTCGGTTATAACATTCACCATACAAGTGGGATCTATAAGGACACCATGGTAAATAAGGCCATTAACTCTTGAAACAATGTAAATAGGACCATCATGAGCCTTAATAGTTTCACTAGGATCAAAGGTAATGGGAATCTCAAGTTTAGGTTTGGATTTAGTTTGATCAATAAGATTAACCACATTGTTGTCTTCAATAGATTCATCATCATATGCAACAACATGGGAGGAAGAAGTCAAAGGCTTGGTAGAATCAATGGTCTAAGTGAAATTTAGAGTGTAAAGAATGAGCATAAATTTTCAAGTTTTTATTGGGAGGTCCTATGGATTTGTTTCCTTGATCATTCAAACTTTCAACAGATATAGCATTGGAATCAATAAGGTCTTGGATGACAAATTTCAAACAGAAATATTTTTCAGTATCATGATCAGGTTGATGGTGATATTGACTAAAAGATATGGGATTTAAGTATACAAATTGAGATTTGTTAGGATCAATTGTGATGCAGAGGTATGGGTGGAAAAAATGAAACAAAGTTGCAAGATGAATTATTTATGGACTACCCTTATAGGCCACAAAACACACAAATACTACAAATGATCCAAGTAACTCCCCCAATACCCAAAGGTGATGTATTTGTTTTGTTTATAGTGCATCCAAATGTATTTAAAAGGTTATAAATACTCCACCCACACCCAACACTCCTAACTCTCCAAAATGTCCTATTAGGCCTAGGCTTTCTAGTAGCCCAACAATGACCCAATTTAATCCTTTACTCCAAACTTCTCGAAAGAAATATACAAACACAATACCTTTTTAGAAACCCATTATCTCATACTCTAACATATCAAAAGATTTTATGTTGTTGTTTTGAGAAAACTATCCTAACTCTTGATTGTACTCTGTCAACAAGCCCTAAAAGTACTCAAATAACAAAGCAACTACACCACATAATTAACCCTTGACTTCAATAATTTAAAAAGTCTTCAAAAATGAACCCAAATGAAATATTATCAACTTAATTTGACCCTGTGGTCCCTCCAAATACCAAAACCCCAATGTGGCTTCCAAACAACCCTTAAATCTAGGGCCTCTTAAATATCTGACCTCCAATCACTTAATTACCCAAACAATAATGGATTCAACATTAAAAATACATTTCAAACCACTTTCTACTCTTAAACATACCCCTTGTTCAATCAAATTACTTATTGTTACACCTATCCAAGCAATTTCATCACTTTTCCATTCATTTATTCGGTAATCATCCATTGTCCACTCTTCAACTACACAAGATCAAGTTGTAGGTGTAATTCCATGAGAAATAGTCATTCTACATTCATGCAATGACCCTTTACATTAAAATTTAACCAAACTGTTATTGAAAAATAGTGATTCCACAAGACTGTCAGCACTAAAATTTATAAAAAATTAGATAAGTTGGTTCTTAAAACATTAAAAAATGGCTTATAAAAAAAGATATGGATATCTTCAGAATATTACAAAAATATAGAAGTTACTATGAATATCAACCAATGCAATGAAACATTTATACTTGCAAAAATTTTGAGTTCTATTGAATCTTTGTTGTTATAGTCTGTACATAGGCATCCTCTGCCATACAATGATGATGTTTCCAGTTTATAGATCTTCCTTACAACTTTCTCAACCAATTTGGATCAGTTGGAAGGTTTGTTAAATACTAAAAACCCCTTAAACCCACTTTCCCTCCAAAAGCCTTAATTAGTTGTAGAGTTTAAATATTTGAATTTTCAAATTGACAAAATGGCTTATTTCTACCTTAAATCAAAACCATTGACCCCTAAGGGTTTCAAAAAACTTATTGACCATTTCTAAACTCTCCTAGACTCCCTAAGTCTCCTATTCCTATTACATCCATGATTTATTCCTAAGGTCCTTACCAAGACCTTCAGGACATTATACAAATTTATTACATTCAATGCCCTTAAATGCCATAATGGGCTTTAATACAGTGTAATTTATGACATTTTCCTTAAATGGCTTCATGTCATCTTTGGTGGAACCCATATTTGCTAAATAATCTTTATTCATAATCAGTCAGGGGAGTATCTTTTTGCATTTGCTCATTTATCTTCTATATCCATTTGTTTATACATTATGCTCCTTGCTTATATTTCTAATGTCTATTATTAATGCTATATCATTTTTAATATATATATCTAATAAGTTATCCTTGTATACCATTGATTTCTTCCTATTTCCTCTTTGATGCAGTTTTAAAGACTAGCAAGGTCGAGGTCGAAATACAATGGTTGTAATCAATATACAGTTTATGCAACCATATGATCGAACACCTATCCTTTGTTTACCTATAGTGTGGTGGTGAAAAAAACAATGAGCAGTCTTCTATCCATCACAGGGTGGCAAAGTATTCTGGTCTCGACCTCCATGATAATCAAAATCAATCAAATAGAGTTGTCAATGGTTGAAAATTCACGATTGATGTACACACAGATTCTATTAAATTGACTTGGCACCATATAATGATCATCACGTGTCCTACAGAGTTATCTTGACTAAGGTTAGACCGAGTCATATCTGATCATCTCAAGATTTGATCTTACGGTCGAGCGCTATCTCAAGCCGCGTGACGTTTAAACATCACACGATGGCAAAAAAGATGACAGGTGTCCCGAGCCTACCAAGAAGTACAGGTGGAATGACATGCATATAAATGTTAGCATTTGGTTGATGGATTAGAATGATTAAACTACATGGAGGCTCATATAATGAAGTAAATGATGGATTACTTAAATGCCATCTTTAGGCCCGTGCTTTAAATCGACGGCTGGGACTTAATCTGGAAGGTAAAAGTAATCGATAGATAACCAAGGCATTTGAGGTAGATCTACGACTGTAGGATATAATATCTATGGATCTGCATGATGGGGTGATAGGAAGATGAATGAATGTTAAACACTACGCGATAGCAAAGGATGCGACATGTGGCGGCAATGGAAAATGACAAAAAGCCTTGGCGATAACATTGAAATTAGATTTCTACGTAGCATTTTAAATATTAAACTTTCTATTACAATTAGGGTTTGATTATCATTGATAATTTGACTTTACATGCAGATTACAAAGGTGGCAAACTTGTTTTGATCAGACGATCTAGATTTCTCGATGTCGAGATGAATGGTCATATGTAGATGTAATTAAAAAGGGGTCGTAGATGAATGATAGATGCCATGGTTGCATTTGATGAAAGACAACAAACCTGATTTTAGAGACTACGTACCAGATAATACATTCATTATCATGTATAAATATATATGGGGTCGACATACTCATGAGATAAACTATGGGTGGATATACGGTTGAATTATCATCATGATGTAGATCCATTATTTAAAGCCATTGACTCAGACATACTATGCAGAGATCTTGAATAAAACCATGGATGGATATACATGCAGATCTATTGATTAAGTTATTTTCATAGACATACTAAGAAATACTTGATAAGTTATTATGAGACCTAATTGGTTGATAACTGTTATTGAACAAGGATAATTGGTTATTCCTTTGTTATTAAAAATTTGGTTATTGATCACTAGGTTAGGTTTTTGTTAGGAAATGTCATGTTGATCTAAATCTTTTCTGCATCCTTTGGGTTTCATACTTATAAGGATACCAATATCAAGACATGGGGACAATAAGAGATATTGTTACTATAGTCAAATGGGATAGATGGATCAATAACTACAAATGTGAGCTCTATTGTACTATTTTTCCATAGTTATTAAAGATGCATCCTTTTTCTTCATATATGAAATTGTTTCATTAATCATTTTATAATTAGTCCCTCGGATAAACCAATATAACTTCTTCAAAGTGATAGTTTGATGTGCATACCTTCAGATTTGATTCATAGTCTATATTTTAATTGGTTTCCTCATTTTGCATGGTGAAATTCTATTGATTGAGGCCTTAGTCAATTGGTCTGTCATCTAAGAAGTATTATCCTTTTGAAATATCTTTGAATTTGTTCTAGGTTGCATGTACATTTTATAACACCTTTGAAGTGATAAGTTTTCTTGCAAAACTGTCTCTAAGGTTGAAAATAGGATTGGAATGATATTGACTCTATTTCCCATAGTTGATTAAGGCACTAGCTTTTCTTGTTTATTAGATTATGGTCATAGTTTCATTGTTTAAATTTTTGAGATACTATATCCATTTGGTCTATTCTATTCATATCTTGAATCCATCAAACATTCTTTTAAATTCTAGCAGTATTACATTTGAACACTTTAATTAAACATTGCTCCTAGTTTTAGGATCTCAATAGTACTTTGTCATACTTTAAGAGAAAGGAGTTTGGAACACATATTATCTACTCTAAAAATCCCTAAGGATTTGGGAGATAAGTCTAGGGTATAGGCCTACCAGCCTTGGTTCTGCAGGACAAACTGCAGAAGGTTGAAACTTAGATCAGGTTGAAACCTTGTTTGTTGGAAAATCACTTGGGATTCTCATCATTGGATAGGCAAAATCCATAGGAAATCCAATCTGTTGATTTGAGCACCAACAAATTGGTGACTCTACTGGGGAAAGTTATCATTAAGGATAGTTTTTTAGAGTTTCTAGTAATAAAGGTTAGGCTTTATTGGGAAAAAAGAATCCCGAAGACAATAAGTATTTCCTTCTAAGAAGAAGGTGGCGACTCTACAATTTTAAAGTGGTGATAAATTTTGTCATATAATCTTTTGATTAAGTAATTTCATGTGGGGTAGAAGATCCTTGCATCCAGATCAACTTGAATTAGACTTAAGCCTAAGGAAAGGCAATATTTCAAGTACAAATATGCCTTATGTACCATGTATGATATATCCTAGTAAGGATGATCAAGAGTATGCTTGTGAACAATTCCCTAATTCAAGCCATCATAGTATGAGAGCAGTGATGAAAATTGTAATCCTTTTTTTCCCAAGGTAATAGAGAAGGACATAAGTCTCGATATGATCCAAATCAGGAAATGACTGAAAAAGAGAAAAGAATTAACAATTGGGATGTTGTATTTTGTGATATGGCTGATGCAGGATTAGAAGATGAAGAAATGGGCATGGTTCTTAAAAGACAACAAGAAGAGATACTTAGGAAAATGAGAATAACAAGAAGTATAATCAGAACACCAAGAGATAAAGAAACTCTTAAGGATGATGGAAACAGAGTTTACAATCCTCCTCATAGGAAGAATAGTGGGCATATTTTTAACAATGATCATACCAACCCTTTGTTTGAACCAAGATAATAGAGGAAGAATTGAGAGAAACAACAATGATTGGGAAAGAAAAGATCATTGGGGATAATGGAACAATGGAGAACATCACAATCACAACAATAGAGTGAATCCTAACACGTCTGACCAACATGAATAGTATATAAATCAAAATAATGGAAGGATGTATAGTGGATATTAGAATGATAGGGATCAGAATTTTGGCCCAAGAAATTATAATACCAACTCATGTTTTGGACCAAGAAATAATCAGAGATTCCAGAATGTAAATCAATAGAATCAAAGACATGGATTGATCAATCAAAATAGAAACAACTATAGATCCCCAATGGTTTCTGACATATACAGACAGTTAGATTTTTATGGCATAAGGGAATGACATAAGAAATGAATTAAGGAGTGCAATTCCAAATTTTTCAGGGAATTGGTCAGAATCAGTTGAGGTACATTGTGTAAATTTGAAGAATGTCATCCAAGAATTTGATGAATTCAATGAGGATTTATACATGAAGCTTTTTGTTCAATCCCTCATAGAATATGCAATAGAATGGTTTAGAAGTTTTCCAGATAGATCCATGTCTAGTTGGGATGAATTTGTAAATCAATTAATTGAATAATTTGGTGATCACAATGATACTTATTTTTCTTCACATGAGTTGACAAGTATGAAGAAAAATCAGAATGAATCTGTGACTGAATTCAATAAAAGATTCAATAAGGTTCTAAATAGGATTCCAAGAGATGTTCATCCTGTTGATTCCTTTCTAATTAATTTATATATGGGTGCCTTTGATAGCAAGACAAACTATGCAATCAGATCTCATAAGCCTTCTACTTTGGCACATGCTCTCAAGATTTCTATAGCTATTGAAAATTATAGGAAGGTATCTGGTATAATCACTAAGAGGGGGGATAATCAGTTGTTCAACCCAAAAGAGCTTAAGAAACACAAGGAGGAAGCTAGATTAGATAACTTATGAACATAGTGAAAGGCCTCCAAGTGAATAGTGGAAGAGACAATTTCAAGTACAACCAGAATAATTAGGCACCATACAAAAGTGACACATATAGATTGCAGGATATGTCTTATAACACAGAATGGAAGGATGGGAAACTAGTGAACAAATAATTACATACTCCTGATCCATTGAGGAAGAACAACCATTTTGTGGAAAGATACCCTTGGTTTAAAGCTTGCAGACTACCACACTCTTATGAACATTGTGTTGTTTCCCAAAGATGGAGAGAGGATGAAGATAAGAATGATGATCAACAACCCACAATGAATAACTTATCAATAGGTCCTCTGTGAGGATGTGATGACTATAGATCTTCATATGAATACTACTATAAGGATGACCTAAATAGAGTGTACCAATATGGGGATCATTATGATGGTCCTCCATGATTAAGAGATGATGCAGGAGCATCCTGGGTGTAAGGGCAATCTTGCATCACCCAAAAATATGTGTTTTTCTATTCAATAAGGGCTATTTTGTACAAAGCGGCTATATTTGGAAACTTACTATTTTTAGTAAGTTGGTCGTTTGAACTCAGAATGTTCTAATTTTCTAGGTGAAGGTTCATCTTAGTCATATAAGAATGCCAGTTGAATTTCATTGCCAGATCATTTGTATTGGCGAAGTTATTAAGGATTTACTATTGAGATTTTAGGGTGCAAAATCTTTGAGATCAATTTTCAGGACCTTAGAGGCTCCGGATCAAGGTCAAACCCCCGGCTGACTTGCACTTTGCTAGTTAGGCACTGTAGATTGTGATCTCCCCTTTCCGAAAAGTGGTTATAATAGCCAATCGGAGCTGCGGTTCAAAAGTTATGGCTTCCGGAAGTTGGGCTACCTAATCTCACGTTTTGTAAATATTTGAAGCTGACCCTTTTGTAATAAAAGTGAAAAATAATTAAATGCTAAGGGTAGTCGGCCTTAATGGCTAGATTTCTGGAACCTTCTCGGGCGGTGGAAATTGCCTATATAAAGAAGGCCCGTAGTGTTG
>MU227449.1:371356-384834 GCA_018584345.1 Thuja plicata
GAGAGAGAGAGAGAGAGAGAGAGAGAGAGAGAGAGAGAGAGAGAGAGAGAGAGAGAGCACCGTGGGACAAAAAAAATATTCCTCCAACTTGAAGAATATTTCCTTGATGAGATGGAAGAAGAAGAAGAATGCCTTGGCATGAGATCTTGAAAACACTTAGCTTGCTTGAATGCTCTGGAATCACAATAATTTATCCAAATTAGATTATTTCTTAGATATATTTGTGGGATGCAAAATGAGGAGAGAGATATAGGGTTTATATACTTTACCCCTCATTTCAGGATCTAAAACTAAGCTAGGTCGACCACTAAAGAAGAATTGAATGAAAAACCCTGATATTAGGCTTTGGGCCTAATCTAGGACAAAATACCTAGGTGAATAACATTTGAAACATTGTACACCCAGGGACACAATGTTTGAAACATTTTGCACCCTAGGATTTTTTCCCAAATTTGGCCAGAGACATCGGGATGATAAGCAAAGGCCCCAATTTGAATTACAAGTTATCGACATCAAGAAAAATGGGAAAAATACCTCAAAATAACAAAAGAGGGGCTATAGGTTCTAATTAGAGACACCAATAATGGTTGCTAAATTTTTAGGATAGTATAAGAATTATTGTAGCCTTTTTCATGGATGGTTCAAAAAAAAATTGATTACGCTTATTTGAGTCACACATTTGGCTGATATTAGAACTCTTGGACCTTATGCCTAGGATAGTTTGTAACTTCAATAATTTATTTATCACATGAGTGTCTTTAGTGTATAAGCTATTAATAATTCCCTACCTTGGCGAATGTGTAGAAATGTACTTTGACCATTGTTTTGTGCAAGTAATGGTGCATGTCACCGCTAAAAGAAGATTTGCTTCATCGTCATTGATTATGGTGCCTGTAATTAAAATAGGGTAGATATGGTAAACTTGGAAATGTCATGTGCTTTAATTAATCTTTGATTTTGCAATTATTCCTCTTACTTTTATTTTCACGAATTCTATCTTCAAAGCTACTCAATCAATGTACATTTTTCATATAGTCAATTTTCAGTTAGAATAGACAGAATTGGGAATAATTCAAATGGTGAAATAATTTGGCTGGGAAGCCTTCCAATAGGGTTTCTGAAATATGGGGGTCACTTTCTTTGTGGTCTCCTCTGTAGTGTAATCAAATACATCTTTCTTGAAAGAGGAAGTAGATGATTCCACTTTCGTCTTCTTTTTTTACACATTGGGCTTCAACAAAATCATCTTCATATATGTTTATTTTATGTCACATCAAGGGTATTTTATATTTTGATTTTGATTTTCCCCGAAGAAAAACATGCTAAACAAGAAGGGTGTTGTCAAGATCCTAGAGGTAGAGTCAAAATAGTATGATCTATGCTATGCAATGAATGTTAAAACAAACTAATGCCTAAAATGTGCATTATTATTAATTATTGATATGTAACCACTTATTCAACATAAGTTCCATACATATCTTCTTTGACACACAAGTAGAGAGTAATTGCACTAAACATTTCTATGATTGGAATTGGAAAGAATGTGACCCTAGAAAAGATGCACCATATTGTATGTAGCATTGTAATTCATCATTAATATGTAATCAATAGTTGTGCTTTAACAATTTTCTATATTATGCATATTTGTGTGGTATTTCAACTTATTATTGATATATGTAATCATTAATAGTTGTATATTGAAATGTTTTTTTTTTATGATTTAGTGTATTATATTTTGTAATGTCTAGATTGTGTATGTAAAATAGGAAGAGAAAGTAACACATAAGATATTAGCAATTGGTGATGCCAAAAATCTTTATATTGTATCCTTCCTATTGTATTGACATATGCATCCCCCTTTGGATTTTGTCTTTGATATTTATTAGCTCTATCTACTTTTATCTTTTGTGTTCATAGATTTCCCTATATGTTTGGTTTGCATCAAACCACAAATATCTTTTCTTGGAGAAGTTACAAACAAGTGAGTGCAAGAAATTTTGAAGCACCCCAATTTTCTTATCATGCATGCAATGAAACAAATTTTGGGAGGACCTTTAATCATGGTTGATCATAGATATAAAACCAACATGAACATCATAGACATGTTTTTGGATATAATTATCTCAATTGAGGTTTGTAAAGTCTTGGTAGGAATTTTATGCCAGGAATTGTTCAAGGATGCATTTTTGGGTGAGTTGGATTTAGTGTTGGCCAACATTGATAAGAATCATACAATTCGACTCCCACAATACTACATTGGTGTTCATACAGGGGATGGAGTAGTTACAAGCTTCCCTATTCTTACTCCTAAACCTGTGTACATTCTTTAGAATTGCTGGGTGGAGATTCTCAGGAGCTTGTGGTTTCTCCAAAACCTTATTGATATGAGGCTCATTGAAGATGAGGAGTGGAATAAAGAATACCTCCGTGAAGAAGGGATCAACACTAAATTAGAGGGAGAACCCTTTGGTGTTGAAATTGTAGAGGATATGCATATTTTTTAGGGTAGTGATGATGAGAATGCTAGTGTTAGTAAACATGATGATACAAGAAATGTTGTTGCTGAGCCAAATAGGTTTGATGTGGGTTCGTAGGCTCTTACATTTTTTGTCACTCCACATACCCTGTAATTGTATGCCATATTTCTGCATTTTTGTTCTATCTTTTTGCATATTTATATAGTGCAAATAAATATTGTGTTTATGTCACGTTTTAGTGGGATTTCATCCATTTTGTCAAAAAAAAATTCACAACCAGATACAGATAGAACTGAATAGGTTTTACTTGTCAATGCACAATTTTGCAATTTTGCAATTTTTTATAAATATGCTAATTGCCATGAACACACTAAGTCTCCTACATTTTAATTAATTTAGTTACAATAATATAATATATGTTTTGGCTATCTTAAATGGTACTGATGTAGAGGGTACTAAACTATGAAATCATGTAATCGTGTAAGTGTCTTTTGAATCATGCAGTTTCTACTTTTTGAAGAGATAAGTTTTGTTAACAAAAAATGTCGACATGCTAATTGTGTAAACTTTTTATTTTTAAAGTTGTAGATTACTATTAGCTTATGGCATATTGCAAGCTCTATAAACCATTTTGTTCTTTGTTTCGAAGCGAGGGATGGATATGGAATGTTATGCAAAGAAGCATTCATCTAGTTTATTAATGATAACTAAATTTTTTATGCAATAAGATTTGTCAAACATTTTGTTTTGACAAATTTTCTTATTTATATATGGAAATCTGACTTTATCTTTGGAAGGAATGCACATGGCCTACAAGTGTTTGTCAAATATATTTTCCACACACCCAGGTTAATGTCAGACAATTTCTTTAAATTTTTGGTTTCTTGTATCAGTGTTAGACTTTACTTCCGTAACCAATGTCGATATTTGCCAAATACTTTTGAACTACATTTTGGATGAACTAAGGTTAATCCAACGTGACTTCTTTCAAAGTTTTGTTACTCCTTTAAGCACTTTATACTGAATTCTCTATCTGCTCTTGTCAAACTGCTAGAGAACCTACCTTCAAAGTTCCCTAAACTTAACTCATTGCGGTGGATAAATCGTTCATGATATCTATTGTATCTAACTTAAAGTCTATTTTTTATATTTATATTCTACAACTAGTGAATATATTACAATTTTTAAAGAAAGGCTCCACTTTCAAGACAATAAATATTGATTGACATGATTTTACATTTTGAAGCGTGATTATTGCCATTTGGGTTGTTCAAAAAATCACCACGATCAAATTAGAATATATTTAGGATATTTAATGGTTTTCTTTAATTAATTAGGGAATCCTATCTTTTATAGGTGAATAGCATAGATATCTTTGTTATAAATATCGACCAACAATCATAAATTTCTATTGTTTTGTGTCTATCTTTTCTTGTAACATGGTTATTATGTTAAATATCGCAATGCCATGGAATAGTTTTAGGAAATTATGTTACCTACACTTATTTCAAACTAATGACATACCAATTGCAGTGAGATATATGATGGACATAATTGGAAAGAATGAGAGAAGAAACTACTCTTTCAAGACCACTTCTAAGAAATATGGTGATGGCTCTGGGGTCTATCATTCTATATATGCAACTATCATTTGAAGTTTGTATTCTTCTTCGTCTGAGTGCCCAGGCTCCCTATAGAAGTTGAAAATACAAAGAGATTTGAGATGTTGAAGAAGAATATGATGATGTAGAGGAAGTATCAAAACTGAAAAGAATGATAACATTGGAATTATTTGTTGTCAACTAGGGTGGAAAGAGAATTCGAGCTCTTAAAAATGCTCCATCAACAACATGGCCAAGAATGAACACCACAATTATGTCATGCAATACCACATGTTTCACTTGGCAATCCAAGTTCAGATAAATGCTTCAAATGTCATGAATTCAAACACCACCCTCATGAATGCCTAAAAATGTTCATACATATGTTGTTTTCAGCCAAGGAGAGACTAATACTGGTCCAAGTTTGAATGGACGAAATTGGGAAGAATGTTATTGGTGAAGGATGTAACAATTGCTTGGCCATTATAATTTATTATTAATATAACATCAATACTTTTCCTAGAAAAGTGTTAGTGTTTTTAATTGTGCATTTGCAACAAAGAATTTTGTTTGATTTGCATGTTTCTGCAATACTTGATGGTCTATTTCATATATCTGATTATTAATACTAACATCGCACACATTTGTTAGAAATTTATAGAGTAATAAACTCTATGCTTTATTTTGAATGTTTGGCTTTTTTCTTCTTCACATAACTACAACTTCACTTTCTATTAAATTATCAACTTCAACTATGATGCAAATACTTTGTTTACTTCATGTTTACTTCGAAAGTTTTGAAAATTATCACTCACCTGATTGTTGTCTTGCTTGAATAACTTACAACTTTTAAATTTACAAAGTCACTCGATTGAAGTTTTCTTATTTGATTTAATTTTTAATTTATATTTTCTCACAATCCATAATTGATTACTCACATTAATTCCACATATCTTAAAAAGGGTATATTTTCAACACAACTTGTAATTGATTGACATGATTGTACATTTTCACGCATTACCAAGCATAATCTTTTCCACAAATTGTCAAGTGTGCCTCATTAATAACAACATGCAAGGAACAAAGCATAGAAATGTACCTAGAAACATTTTCTTCACAAATAAAAATAGTTCTTGCTATTAAAAATTGATTTCTTTCATGATTTGTGACCTGTGTTAGTCCTCGATCGCCCAACCTCATTTATCATTACCAATATTTATTGCACATGCCAACCATATTTTTTCTATTGTATCTCTACCCAAAGGATTGCATGTACTTCGAGAAATGCTAACTCGTCTAATTGTACACTTTTAAATTTCAATAAATATACTATTTCTAACCATCTCTTCTATTTAATCACAGCGTGAAGGCTCCTATAAACAATAAGAAGAGATGTAGATAATTAATTTTATTCAGCGTAATGTTTCCAGTTCTCTTCCCTTCTCTCCTATAGGTGAAGTATCAGCTTAATCATGGTGATGACATGTATTTTTTAGGTATCTAATTATAGACATGGTGGAAAAACAACTACACTGATAGATAGGATGAATGGAATTTGAAAGAATGATAGGGATGAAAAATCAATGAGAAAGACTCCCAAAGAGCGCACCATCAACATTGTAGTGTAGAATTGACCACCACAAGAATTCTCTATGATCATTAAGGGAAACGAAGAGGGATTGATTTTCATTTTGGTTCGGTCTTCTACTTGTTTAGCCCATTGCTCACTGCCCTGAAGCTGGAATTAGAATACTGTGCACCCTTGCATTGTAATTCCAATTTCCTATTCTTCTTCTATGTTAGCATTAGGAGGATGATACCATTGTATTATTGGTATTCTCTTAGTAGATCATATAAGCATTTTGTTAGGTTAAGGGAGACAATACTATTTTACTCTTCGCCTTAACTGTCAGGATCAAAGAGAAGTAGATACTCTTGATAAATAAACATGGATTGAATAACTCTTGAATCGCACTATCAATAGTCCTACACATAATTTGGGGTCTCCAAGGTATTAAACTGCTACTGGTTATGATTTCAGCTATAATCATTCTATGAATTTCCCTTGTCATGTCATAATTATCATTAACAAATGACATTGTAAAGCTTGCACAAATAATAAGCTAGAATAGAAGGAATTAGAAAGAATATGAGAATTGTTTAGATAGTGTTGTTGAAGTTGAACACAATCCACCACCGCTCGTTATGAATGATATTTGTATTGTAATTTTTCTATGCCTAATTTTGGCATCGAGGAATATTTAAGCATAACATAATTGTTACATATTGTCCATGTGATGATTGTTGATGTTTTCACTCTAATGATATTATTGTTCACTTTGGTATTTTAGTATTTACCTAAGTGGGAGAAGTCCAGTTATCCGTTTCTTAATTTTGATTATTATAACTCTTCTAAAATATACAATATACTGCTCTAATTTACTGATGTGCACTCTATTTCTAATCTCTACTCTTCTTTGTGTACTATACCGTTAACTCAAAAATAGTAACATGAAGTTAGATGTAAGGCAATCTCACTTTATAATTTGCAATTAGTTATTCCCCACAATTCAATATTCCCGAGAACCATTAATTTAAAATAACTTCAGCCCATATAAAAATGTCTACTGAACCTACTAATGTCGGGGTGTGACAACTATTTTTTATTTCCAACTTGTAGTGATGAACTATAACTGATTGAATGTTTGAAGATGATAATTTGATGATCACTGAGATGCAAAAGTGAATGCAAGACATTAAATTAGTTAATGTATTGCATTATCATTGATGTCAACTTGATATGGTATGATTGTTCATACACATATTGGTCATAACCTTAAAAGATTTGAAGAGACAAAGTTTATGTTATTGGTAAAACATAAAAGATTGTATACACCGAGTGACAGTGAACACCGAGCAGTCCACAGTGTATACCAAGCACCACAGTAAACTGAAGTTGTTACTGAGCATAACTGGAGTTGATGACCGATCAGAATTGAAGTTAAAGAAAGACAAAATTACTTAGTTGGAAAGAGCTATATTTAGAGATTGACTAATTGATCACTTTATTTTAAATGATCAGTTAAACTAAAGCATGAAAGAGATTTAAAGCACATTTTATTCACAGCTATCAAGGAGAGATTTGTGGGATAAAAATAAAGCAGAGATTTACGGGATAAAGCAAAGTTTGGCAATAATTATGGATCAAGAAGTGATCTACGACATAAATAAGGAGATTGAGCAGCTAATCATGTCTATATAAAGAGACAAGAAATTCATTATGAAAAAGGGGAATGCAAAAATATATTTTGGTGAAGATTGAATTATTCATACTGATCTGATCATATAGGATAAAGAACAGAACAAATGAATTTTGTAGACATCGAGCAATAGAGAACAGAGCATTCACTGAGCAGAAGAAAGAAAGAGAGAAAAGGAACTGAAGTGAACATTGATCAGAGAGGTATTATTGGACTAACAATATATCTAAATATCTACAAGTTAAAGTTGTATTTTGAACAGATCATTTACTGTATCATTTTAACCATTGATTCAAAAATTGTCTTAACTGAGTGGGATTTAACAGTCCTTATTGTATTGAGATACTCAAGAGTATCAAAACATTTTCTTTTTGACAACATAGTGAGTGTTAGGTCAAAAGATAAACTGTTAGTTTTAAATCCTCTAACAAGGTCGCACTTAACAGTGTGCATTGTAACCTTTAACAGGGTTGGCTCTTCACCGAGATCACTTCAGAAGAGTGAAAATATTTTGGGTTACCGGTTCCAGGTGGTTTTTCCCTTAGTAGGGTTTCCACATTAAAATCTGTGTCAAATGTGTATATGGTTCATTGCTTTGATATTTTTCTTTACACATTATTGAAACTGGATTGGTCGATTAACACTAATTTTATTTACTGCTATTTGGTAAAGACTAGAAAAGATAAACATTATATCTTACGCAACAACTTATATTTGTTAAAATTATGCAAGGCATACATCTTGATGGACTGAAAGCTAACTAGAGGATATTATATTTGAGATATAAGTTTTGGTTGGATTTTTGGAATTAATTTTAAGGCCACTGATTCACCCCCCCCCTCCCTCTCAGTTATTCTAACATGTAGTCGGGTCACAACATTATTCCCNTCACCCCCCCCCCTCCCTCTCAGTTATTCTAACATGTAGTCGGGTCACAACATTATTCCCGAACTACACATTAAGTCTGACAACTCTTCCAACTAAGGGATTAAATTATTCTCTTAATTATCCACAGCCCTTTAAAAATATAGATCCTATCGGCTATTCTTTTCCCGCCCACAATCGCTAGTATAACATTATATTTGAAAAAAAACTATACACTAAACAAATATATCTAAATATATTTATTGGAGAATAGAATGAAATTTATAATTTATAAAGCTCTTTGGTATATATATTTTCATAATTAAGTAGATATGTATTAATATTTTTGCTTTTTATATTTGTCCATGCATATTTATCTATTCTAATTTTATTTACTAATTGTATTAATTTCTCATAGTATAATATTTTATATTTTATAATGTATTATTAGTTTTATAATATATTGATCTAGTTTTGTTTATTAATTTTACTATTTATGATGTAAATTGTTTTGTATTATGAGCATCTTATTTATTATTAGGATTTATATTTACGAGTATAGAGAAAAAAATATAAATATAGATTCTAATTAATTATTTTTATGTTTGGTTATATGTTTAGATTTGTTTGGATATGATTATTTTTTTTATGTATATTATAATTTTACATTTTTAGATAGTTTACTTTCATTTTCATAGGTAGAATTGACCTTTCTATCTTTCTTTTTATTTTTAAATAATATTCAAAAGCTAGTATGGTGATATCATATTGTGACGAGTTTGGACCATGAGATGAATTGTTCTCTTTGATGTGTCTTGTATAATAAATTCCAATATATATTATATTTGATATAATCTAAATTTATTTTTTGTATTAACTATAAGGAGATCAAAAATTACATAGAAATATACAAAAAGAGGTCGAGCTTCATACGGAGAGAGTCGAAGAAGAAGAGTTTAATGGCAGATCATAACCAAAAATAACAACAAAAAGGAGATAAGAGACTAATGAAGAATATCATCATAGGACTCGGTCCAAGCAGTCCAGCCCAAAGGACCTTCCATCTAGACAATGTTCTTCTTCACTTGGATTTGGGCTAGCATGTAGATTTGGTCGTCCTTGGCGTTCTTGTTCTTTTTTACCTCCTGGTGGAGCTTCTTCAAAGTCTCCTCAAAGATAGCAAGGTTGTCCATGTGTCTTCTCGATTCATATCCATCTTTCATCTCAAACACAAACATGGTGGAATGCCCCATTTGAAGGAATCTCTTCAGCTTCTCTCTTTCAACCAGCATGTTAATACAAACCTACGAGGAGATTTTAAAGTATGTGAATTTTTGAAAAGACTCAATAAGAGTTCTAGGAGTGTCTTAATACCTGTCTTCATTTTTGCATTTCCAAACCTGCCAAAGAATCTTAGAAGATAGAATGCTCCAAAACAGATTAGTGTCCTTATTTAAGCCATGGATGTGCCTAGTGATAATTTCAAAAATAGTAAGATATTTAGGATAAGTGATACCAAACATAAGCCATATTTGTTTTGCAAAAGAGAATTCAAATAAGACATATCTACAAGAATCAGGAAGTCTACAAATGCTACAAAATTTAGTAAGGGAGTGGTCTTTTCTTAAGGGTAGTTTGTCCAGTATCATCAGCGATTTGAAACATTTGAGTTTAGGGTCAATAGAAGTTTTCTAGAGTTTATCAAAGTGATTTTTCCATATACAAGTTTCCAAGTTACTATACCAAATTTTATTAACATGCCCAGTGATGGACTCATTGAAATCAATGATTTTATATATGTTTTTGGCTTTAATTTTTGAGACAATAGTACCATCAAGCCATTTAATATCAAGAAACCTATGAGAATCAACATGAAAGGCAGTGGGGAGGTCCTTACAGGCCTTGACAATCATGTTATATGTCTTCTTATGAGAAGGAGGGATACTAAATTTAGACCTGAGATCCTCCCAGCTAATAAGGTTGTCATGTTCAAAGATACAGATCATCTGAGCTATGCCCAAGTTATTCCAAAGTTTAGCAGAGCATCCTTGGGAGAGGGCAAGAGGCTCACCTGAGAGGTGAAGATTCCACCAAATCAACCTTTCACCATAGAGACGGTTGATATCATAGAAGGTCCAATTAGGAATAAGTTGTTTAGTATGCTCCCAGGCTTTTCAAATAGTTTTAAAAACCGTAGATCCCTGGAGAAGGACAGGGAAATTCCCTATAATAAGGTCATAAAGAGGGATATTTTTCTAGGATTTAGCTTTCCTAGGGAGTCCTCTTTCAATAACGAATCTAATTAGGACCTTCCATGGTACATCACCATCCAAAGAGTGAAAGATCCATTTGGCAGCAAGGGCAATTCCTTGAGTTTTAAGATCCTTTAGCCCCAAACCCCCAAGGAGCTTGTTAGTATGGAACCACTCCCATTTAACATCATGGAGTTTTTTATTTCCTTTACCATCAGACAAAAGAAAATTCCTAATAGCCTTTTGGATTTCTAAAATTTGATAATTGTTAAACATCTAGGCGAAGGAGTAATATATATTGTAGGATGAAAGAATCTTTTGACATACCTGAACTCTACCAGCCAAGGAGAGGGATTTGTTGTGCCATTTATCAAGATTTTTAGTGATCTTTTCCTTTACCCAGAGCCACATATCCTTAAGGTAAGGTTCAATTGAGAAGGGGATTCCAAGATAATGAACAATTTGGTGAGGCCCACCCCATTGAAAACCAAATTTGTTAAACCAACCTGGTGGTCGATCATCCCATCCAAGTTAGATAGATTTAGATTTGGATAACTGAACACCAAAGATAGTGAAAGAGAAGGCAAGTTTATTATGAAGAGCAACAAATTTTTCTTCAGAGACTTCAAAAAATAAAGCAGTGTCATCAACAAACTAGGAGTTAATAAGTTCTGAATCATCAAGCAAAGTAACACCTTTGATAGATAAGGAAAGGGAATTGTCCCTAAGGATGTAAGTGAGATCATCTGAAGCAATAAAAAAGAGAGTAGGGGCAAGAGGGTAGCCTTACCTGATGGATCTACCAAAGGAGAAGGGCTCAGATAAATAACCATTGACATCAAATTGAGCAGAAGCATCCTTTAGTAGGAGATTAACAAAGTTGCAGAAAGTAGGAGGAAATCCAAAAGCCTCAAGCATCATAGAGATAAAACCCCACTCAACCCTATCATAATCTTTTTCAAAGTCCAGCAAAAACATAACAGTGTTTTGGTGTGAGTATTTGGATGACCAGTCCATCACCTCCCAACTAGTGATCAAATTCTCAAGTATGAATCTTCCCTTAATGAAACCAATTTGGAAGGAGAAAATGAACTTGGGAAGAATACTTTCAAGTTTAAGAGCCAGAGTATTTGCAAGAATTTTGTAGGAGACATTAAGGAGAGTGATGGGTCTCTAGTTTTTTATAAGGGCCTTGTCTCCATCCTTAGGGATCAATTTTATAATACCTCTATTAATAGAACTGCCTGGTGATCCTTTTGCTAAAGCTTTAGAGTATATGTCATAGAGGTCATTGCTGATCTAATGTATATTCACCTTGTAGAATTCCACAGGCAGGCCATCGGGCCCAGGAGCCTTATAATTTTTAAGAGAGTTAATAGCCTTTTCAATTTCCTCAATAGAAATGTCTTTACTCGAAAGGGTGGCATCCTGGTTGGAGATTCTATTGGGGATGAGGGACCTGTTGTCATGCCCAAATCTGCATGATAAAATGCAACAATTTTTTTTTGAAAAGGTTCACATAAAAATAATGAAGCGGTTGTCCTCTCAATCTTACTAAGTGCCCTAGGGAGAAATAAGTTAGACATATAGGGTTTAGTTTGAAGAGTTAGTGGTCAAATGTCGATGTTAGGGTTGAGGGGAAATCACGACGTGAGTCAACGTCCCTCATCCCATGGGCTTACTAGGGTCAAGTTAGATCTTATACGATTTTTGAACATTTTCTAGAGTTTATCTAAAACTTGGTTCTCAACTTCATATCACGATGGTTTAAAATTTAAGTCAAGATTCAGACATATCAGTTAATCTAGTTACATTATAACATTATGTTTACACTGACCAATACACTGGCCACATATATTGGCCACGTAAAAATAACATTACCAAACTGAGCCATAACGTAACTTGACAGAAATTCCCTAACTCATCTTATTGCTTAAATAATCTAAAGAAGTATCTAAGTTTTAAAACCTTAATTTAATTAATTAATTTCAATTCAAAAAAAATTAAATTGCTCTAACAAAAAAAATTGATCTTCAAATATCTTTAAAATGTTCCTTGATTATAAATTTTGTTATCCCAAATAAAATTGTAATATTCCTCATATTAAAACAATAACATTAAATACATTAATTTATTTAAACTAAAAGAAATTAATATATTATTAAAACCACTAATTAGATAAACACTTTAATATGAATTAAATTATATTAAAAAATCCTTTACAATAAATTCCATTAGATTTACTTAAGTTTAAAATTAAGAAAAGCCCATATATTAATGGGGACAAAAATCATTCCCTTAAAAAGAAAATACATTAAACTAGATTTAAAATAAACTTAACTAACCTCTTCTATAAAAAAATTAAAAAATAAATAAAAAGAAAATGGAGAATATTAAATACATTAATTTATTTAAACTAAATGAAATTAATATATATTATTAAAATCACTAATTAGATAAACACTTTTATATGATTTAAATTATATTACAAATCCCTTACAATAAATTCCATTGGATTAACTTAAGTTTAAAATTTAAGAAAAATCTCTATATTAATGAGGACAAAAATCATTCCCTTAAAAAGAAAATACAACCAAAAGTGATTTTTTGTTTTAAAAATCCTTCCCACTAAAATACGTACTCAATATAAAATATAGAAAATATGGATAAAGTCAACTCAATTTTGCATAACCCTAACCCTAATTCAAAATTAGGGTTAGGGGCAAAATAACAAGCACTAAAAAGACAACTCCCTCACTCTCACTTCCTTCTCATTCTTTCTCCAAGATCTTGAAACCCTAATGCCCCTTTTTTTTTCTCTTCTTTCTTGTTTTGAGTTGCAGGTTTAATGGCAATGGAGGAGATTCAAGAAGGCTATGTGTATATTCCTTTCTATATAAATATATGTATACATTGTTGTATATTTACATTTATATACGAAGCATATATATACCATTAATGACGGAAAATATTGATCTTGAATCGTTGTTTATATATATCTAAAATTGTTGTTTTATTTTAACA
>MU227449.1:385606-395876 GCA_018584345.1 Thuja plicata
AAATTATGTCATTTGCACTTTAACAAAAAAAAAAACTAAATCAGAAAATTAAAAATGCATGTTGCAGTTGTGTATACAATAATTTACGACCATGCAAACCATGCAAACCCACATTTACAATTAGGTTATTTCCCTTTTAGGGCTAACCTTGGCCTCACGAGGATTTTCACAATTTAGCCCAAACTTGTTTCCCCAATTTTGAAACCATGGTTATTCCTCTTGCACACTTGAACAGAGCATCAGTAGTCCAAGAACGAAAAAACACATATTCCTGATGTTTCACAATATAATATATTCCTTTAACCAAATTTAATACATTGCTATTAAAAAAACTAGATCAATTATGAACATTTAACTGATAATTCCTATTACAATGGAAATCTCTTATCTAACCTACCAATATTAGCATTTGCAGAATTTAAGCCAAATATAACATTTACATGTCATAAGATCATAATGCAATATCAAACGAAATGAAAACAGTTAAATCATGTCATCAAGGACTGAGAATCATATATATAAACACATCTAAGCATCATCGAAATAGAGTCATCATAAGATATCTATACTATAAAAGGTCCAAAATGAAATGTGTCCTTTAGATAAATATGATATAATAGTATCAAATATGAAATGGATGGTCGGGGTAGGACCTCACACCTATAAGTGTCTATAAGGGACTTAGCGTCCTCAGTATCTTCAAAAGTAAAAATATTTTTGTAGAAAGTAGCAAAATCCACTTTAATGTTATCAACATTATCAATTTCAATGTTGTCAAGAACAATATTGTCAATAGTTTCATTGGAATGCTTTTGTTTGAGGAGGTTAAAGAATAATTTAGAACCTCTATCTCCATATTGGAGCTAGTGAGCACGAGACCTAATCCTGGATCCTCTAACTTTAAACTGTTGATGTTGTCTAAGGGAAATCCTATCCTTAGTGTTGCAGGTCGAAAAGATTTTGATTAAATTTTTCTCAAAGTAACATGTAAAGTGTCGGGTTGTATATTGAATCTTGAACCTTGAACTCAATGTTCAAAGTTTAGGATCCCGTTTCCTGCTGTGCAAGTCTGCGCTCGTCTTTTCAATCTATAAGTTTTGCAAGCCCGCGTCAAATTTGTAATGTGATATTGAACTGTGAACCTTGAACTCACTAGTTCAAAGTTCAACATCCCATTTTACATATGTCGTTCCTTCTTTAGCCTGCGTCTTCTTCTGTCTTGGCATCACATTTTTTGAGATCTTGAATCTTGAACCATAACCTTTTATGTTCATAATTCATTTTCCCCTCACGCGTCATGTGTCATTTTGTCATATTTATTACCTTCGTCAAGTCATGGCTAAAGGCATGCGAGATCTCAAACTTTGAACTTGGCACATCACAGTTCAAAGTTCAAGATTCATAAATGCAATAATGATCGGACACACTCGGCACGTGCCAAACTTCACTCACATTTATGAAATTGATTTTTGAAAAGATGGGGAGTGACATCACCTCAACTAAAAGTACAGTTTGCCTGAGTAAGCAGGAAATGCAATGGGATGTGGCCAGCTATTGGCGACGGGAATCATTGATTCACGGCAAGTAATCATAATTACTAAAAAGAGGCGACTTAAATGTATGTGTTCAGCTTTCCTTTCTTTGCCTTTTCTATTTTCACCTTATGTTGGAAAGCTAGACAGGACTGAAGATCTTTGAAGGTTTTTCTCTGCAAGCGGAAGTGTTGGCATCGATGAGTCTCAAAGTATTTTCTCTCTTTTTCCTTTCTATTTTTTCAAGAATTGCATGTTGTAGGAAATGAAATTTCCATTGTTTTGTATCTTTTTCTTGAATTAGTAGTGCTAGGAATTATCATGGGTAGTTCTAGTAAGTCAGCCCTACAGATCAAATTTGTAAAGGAGAACAAGTTTTCTCCTATAAGTAGTTGTTTACCAGAAATGGGAGATACAGTTCTTGTCAACGACGACATTGCAGAGATTGTTCACAGAGTTAGAAATGCCAAAGTCAAGACTATATCAGCTAAAATCATTGAAAGTGGTTTGTTGGAGGCTGTTGGTTTTCCTGAAGTGACTTCGTGCCCTGAATTGGTGATGGAGTGTAGAAATAGGTATGATAGGGTAAAGAAATGTATCTGCCTTCCTTCTGGAGAAATGTTGGTGTCTGTGAACCAACAAATAATAATGGCGGCCCTAAGAATTCCCCCCACAGAGACTTATGTCGCCTGTGATTTTGAAAAAGCTAAAGAAGATTTTCTCCACAATTTCAGGGATTATAGTAATAATATAGCCAAAGGCTGGTTATCCAAAGCTGAAAGAGGAGGTTCCAGACTTCCCAAGCCTCTGAAAAAAGACCATTTGGTAAGAGAAGTAAGAGATATTGTTGTCATGCTGAATAGACAGAGGGGAAAACCTAATGACATAATGTGGGAGGACTAGATGTACATCCTCATTCAAACCATTCTGACTGACAGAAAATATGTCGACTGGGCTAAAGTAATAGCGGTAAAGCTAGATGAAGAACTATCCCAGTCTGCAAAAGCCTCTAATTTCTATATGTCCTTATATATGTTTTATGTTCTAGCCATGTGTAGAAACTGGGAGGGTTTGGCTCATCAACCGTGGAGAGATGACATGATGATCTACGAATACCATTCTCATCTATAGAAGGAGAAGAACCTAAGAAATTTTTGAAGGGTGCAAGATACGTTCCTAGCCAAGCTTGTCTTTGAGATGAGAGGAAGAATAAATTGTAGAATGTCTGAAGAGGCTATGGAGTTGATTAAGGCTTATGGTAGTTTCTTTGTTCAATTCCCCACCTTCAGCTATTTAAGGGTAGGAGGCTTTAGTGGTGAACCTATGAAGCTCCCACGCTATTGTCTAGATAAGTACATTCTATTGGAAATATGCAGGCAAATTATCTAGGTCAGATTGAAATTAAAGCTTAAAAGAGGAGTGGGTTCATTCTTTCCTATTGATTTGGGACACTATCGCCTCATATTAACACATGGTATGTCTTCTCTTGATACCGAATTAAAAGTATTCAATCTCCCTTATTATCAAAGTTGCAACTATTTTGACAACAAGAAATTTCTGGCGAACCATTTCAAAATAGATGTCACCTTCCTACATCAGCCAAGTTTGGAAGACTATTGGGCTGACTGCATTGATGAATTTGAGGTTGTGAAAAGAATGCATTCCTGTTTTTCACTGGATCAGATTATTTCCCTACGATTGCCTTTTAAAATTAAAGGGCTTGGTACTGATATAGAAGAGGATGTGACAGAAGCTGAATGTGCAAAACAAAATAGTCAAGAAGTGGCTAGGAAAATAGATTGGGGAAGAGAGGGGGTAGATGATTTGAATGCTATTTCTAAAAGTGTGTTCAAAAGAACAGACAAGTGGTTGAAGGAAATAAGAAAGAAGAAATAAGAAATCCTTGTCTCAACAACCAGGAATAGTATAAGGATTTTGAAACTCACCACTTCTCCCACTATTACTAATGAAAATGAGGAATTGCTTTCTGCAGGTGAATCCAAAACCGGAATTGAAGATCATACTGAAAGGGGAGAAATGATCCCTATACAATCCCCAAGGATTACAAGAACCAGGAGAAAAATGCAAGAAAAGGCAGAATCAATCCCATGCATTACAGTTGAGTCTGACCAGGAAGAGAGTGGAAAAAGCCTAAGAAAAAGGTTAAAATGGATAAGAGTATCAAGCCCTCTAAAGATTCAAATAGCAGGGGAAGACCACCAAAACTTGTCAGTATCAACCCCTTCCACTGATGCTCCTACACCAAAGAGTCCCAACTAATTGGGACTTTTGGTTAATAAGAAAAGGAGCATTGTTCCAATATCAGCTCCTGTTGGAGATATGGTTAGCAAATATCTTGGGAAAACCTCAAGAGGTAAAAAGCCAAAGGTAGAAGCCATGGTCGATATGGATACTAAGACAGGACACTGGATGGTAGAGATATTCAAACCAAACTCAGATAAAACCAATGATGAGGTTACAGAAAGTGATTTCCATGTAGAAAAGATAGATCTGGGCATGTCCACCAAAGCCACTAACTTAAAAATCTTTGATTCAGCCAATAAGAAAATTAGTCACCGAGTGAAAAAGGATGCTAAGGATAAGATCAAATTGAAGCAGGCCCTTTGTGAAATGGCCAAGTATATTCAACAGCTTCATAATCCTCTGCCTCAGCCTGTAACAATGGTCCCTTTTGATTTGGATGTAAATTCCCCTAAAAGTCAAAAATTCTTGGACCAGGTACACAAGGACAGATCAATATCAACAGCCTTCTACAAATGGATGGATAAGGTAAATGAAGAAATTAATAGGTTTGCTATTGATTTTGATAATGTGATGACAAAAGCTGAACAATTATTAAATACAGAAGAAAATGATGTGGAGTTGTGGAAAAAGAAAAGGGGAGAATTAGAAATTGAGATGCATAATATGGAGAACGTTTATACCTATGGTATAAATAAGTTTATTTCTGAAAAGGCAGTGCCTAGAATGGATGAAAATTCACTGTTCATGGTCAAAGTGAATTTGGAATGGGAAAGTTCATTATATGAATAGGTGATAGAAGAGTCATCTCAAATAATTGAAGCCCAGATCAACCTGAGAGACACCTTACTGGCACAAAATGAATGTACAGGGAAGATCATCGGACTAGAGAATGAAGCTAGCGGTGAAATGTCAAAGGTCCTACCCTACTTCCATAAAAAGTTGGAAAACTTGAAAGCTGCCAAAGAAATCGGTATAACTGACCATTCAATCCTAGCTCATGTGGAATTGGCAGTGGTCTACGACGATGAACATCTGAAGGTGATTGCAAATAAAACCAAACAGACACAGAACTTCAAAGATGTTTGGTTGCAGAGGTTTAAAGCAACTGCCAAACCAAACCAAAAGTTGAGACAAAATTTCTTCATGGTGTTTGAGGAATGGAAGACAATGAAGAATGCCACAAACACCAATTCTAGAGCTATAGTGGGCCAATCGGCCAATTAGTTCTCTAAGTAGTTTTTTGTTTTATTTTGTTTTCGAAGTTCCTGCTATTTTTGAGGCAGTTAGTTTTAAAACTGAATTAAGCCCTATGTGGCTATATATGATATTTTGGACGACCAAGTGAGGGTCGGTTCTTTTGCAAAAGAAACTCAATTTTATTATCGGTTCCATTTTCTTAAGTTCTTCCTATGGTGATGATACTATATATTTTCAAATATATGAATATATATATTATCAGTTGGTAATATAAATAGATTTTATCATTTTTGTGGATCAGTTGGTCTATTGAAATGCATGGTTTTGATTTCAGTTGGAGTTGAATGAACATGTTGTTATGATCTATTGAAATATATTTTGGATTTATTCATTAATCTTTCAAGATTTATTATCTTTATGAATCGGCCTTTCTTTTGTTATTTTCTAATTAAGGTTCGAGTCAGTTGGCTCATATATCTTATTGGTCTTCAAAATCTTGGAATAGTTAATCAATTATCTATGGTGATGTGAATCACAGCCTTTCATGCTTTTTGGTCAAAAGTATACTTCAAAAATAGATGTTTCTGAATAAAAGGTTTTATTGAAAAATTTTCTTTTTTAAGGCAGCTACGCCTTTGAATGCAGAGAGTGTGGTTATGAGTGACTCACTAAATTGTTAGTGCATTTCTTTCCTTTTTGTGTTCGGGTTTTAAGAGTCTTTGATAGTTATATTTCAAGAAGGAAAAATTTGTTCACTAGAACTTAGAAACATGATCAATAAATTTACAGTCAGAGGGATTGGACTAGATATCCAATTTAGTAGAGCCCAAATTGGAGGAAAGCATCTTTTCAGTGTATCTAAAGTCTTTGGCATTCTTCTGCCAAATATTTTGAAGAAGGAATTTCCAAGAAAGGATGTTGTGATTCCACAAATCAATATAGGAGAGTGAGGGAAGACTGTTCTTGTTGATTAATCTAATAAGGTTAATAGTAGAAAGGATATCATCATCCTGAAGTAGAGTAGTATTAAGATGAATTTTGGATTATTATTCTTCTTCAGCACAAGGGAGTTATTAAGTCTAACAAAGATAGAGATAGGGTGATGGTCAGAGAGGGTGTTAGGGGTCACAGTAACCATGTTCCCCTGTTTATTATGGAGAAAAGAAAAGAAGTTCTTATTAGCATAGAACCTGTCCAGTCTGGCATAAATTCTAGAATGGCCTTGTTGAAAGTTGTACCAGGTATGCCAAAGGCCATGACTGGTGTCTTTTTTCCTGGTTAAGGGATCAAAAAATTTCTTATTCTGTTTCATCCTATTCCACTGAACCTTTTCCAAGTCTTTCCAGAAGAAGGGGAGGCCACCAAGTTTGTCCTCCTGGAATTCAACCATGTTGAAATATCCTCCAAAGAGCCAAGGTATATTCGAAAGGGAGTTCAACCAAGACCAGAGATCCAATATTTCCTTGTAATCATTGGAAGCATAGATAGAACATGGTCCAAAGGTGAAACCGTTGATGTTTAAAGTAATCCAGGAAGCCCTATTGCAGTGGACACACCCTTGCTCGTAATAAGATTTTCCCATTTAGGATTAATTAATAATCTGACTCCACCCCTGCCTCTAGGGTGGCAAGAATATACTTTAATAACCTCTTTCCAAATAAAGTTTAAATTAACATCAAGCATAAATCCAATAGCTTTTAATTCCTGTAACATAAGTATATCTATGGAATTAACCGAATCTAAAAAAATGTTTAACAATACTCTTCGTGTCAGGGGATTCAAGACCCCTAATGTTCCAAGAGATGCAGTTCATGATGAACTAGTTGGGGGAGGAGAGCACTCAAGGTCTGTGGACCCACTAGTAGGAGTAATAGGAGTAGAATAAAAATCCCCAGTTTTATTTCTAGAGGTTCTTTTATTCTTAGATCCCAGAGGTCTTCCTCTTCTTTTAGATTTGGGGATATCAATTCTGCTATCAAAATCTTCTTCGTCAGACAATGGCGGTATCACTACCTCCATATTAACAATAGAGTTGGGTGTTAGGGTTTGATAGAACCGAAACAATATAAGAATAAACAGTTATATGCAGAAACAATAGAAGAAAGAAACTAAACGCAGATAACACATAGATTTAACGTGGTTCACCCAAAACCTGGGCTACGTCCACCTACACAGCCGTCCAACCTTTCTTATTATCCAGCAAAAACATACACCACAATACAATGCATTATACATCTCAAATGCTTATAACATGCATTTTAGGGCAACCTCTAAAATTGACCATTTTAGGGTTTTACAATGTCGGTCTTCTTTTTCCCGAACATGGGGCCACAATATCAACATCTACTACATGATCAGTCACCAAAATATCAACATTGGGGACATCACAATATTTACTAAATATGGATAGATTTTTGGTGGGAATTGATAGCTGAGTATGTTTGGAGTTAGCAGGGATGATCTCAAAGATGTAGTTGTCATCTAGTTCTTTGAAGGCTTTTGGAGAGAGTTCACAAGTCTGATCAACTTCCAAATTGCTGCATAATGAACCTTGAGGGGGAGTACATATGGGGAATAAAGGAGAGGGGTATTTTTAGTATGGTTGGAGTTAGCGGGGATGATCTCAAAGATGTAGTTGTCATCCAGTTCTTTGAAGGCTTTTGGAGAGAGTTCGCGAGTCTGATCAACTTCCAAATTGCTGCATAATGAACCTTGAGGGGGAGTACATATGGGGAATAAAGGAGAGGGGTATTTTTAGGGGTACCCATAGGACAAGGTGTAGAAGAGGTCGAGGGAGGGGAGCAGGCCAGAAGAGATAATAACCTCTTTGTTGGTTTTACTTCTCTTTTTAGTAACAGTTTGGAAGCCATTTGGTTGAGTCATATTATCAACAAAAATTAATTCTTGGTAAGAGATCACAGGGGAATGGGAGGTAAGAAGAGAAGATGAGGTAGGGGCAGCAGCTGGGGTATCCTTGGAAGGATCAACCTGAGGAGCATTAATGATCGTATGGGGATCTTGACCTGGCTTATTCAAAGTAGGGATAGAGGAAGAGGGAGACAACTTCACAAGGGGTGTCTTATGCTTGATAATGGGGTAGTCCTTTCTCAAGTTACCCTCCTTCTTTCATAAAAAAATGCATTAAACCCACCCAGAATTTTGATAGGGCAGGAGTAAGTATCATCAGAAATGTTGATATCTAAAGTGGCTAGAATATCCATGCCAGGTCTCAAGGAAACTAAAGCCATAGCATCCATGTGTAGAACAAGTCTATAGGTATCATCCAGCTGAATTAATTTACCCAAAGGTTCAAGCAAATGTGGGAGAAATCGCCAGAGAAAAGGAGGTAGTTGTTTCACAAGAATCCATCGCAGGGTAGAAAGGGAAAGAACATATTCATGTATGGCTTCTGGGGTCCAAGTAAGAGTGCGGAAGGAGGTGTTCCCTACCATCTAGTATTTTGTTTTAACAACAACATCTTGAGATTCTGGTTTAGTGAAGAAAATAACAAACAAACCCTTTTGAATCTGCCTAAAAAATGAAATGTGAAACCCTAACTTTAAATTCCAGTAGTTATGAAACCAATTAGCATAAAATTTATGAGAAGGGCATTATCTATTTCAACAACAACAAAGAAAATGGCAGTCTTTTAACCTAGATTTTTCTTTATTAATTTCATTAACCATTTCAGAATTGGGAGAAATGGAGAAAGCTATCAAGGAAGATCCATAATCCTTATCGGCTTCACAGGCTCCATTCGCACCAGAAATATTGAATTTTGCACCACCGAAGATGGATGAAACAGAGTTTGAAATGAAATTTGAGAAAGATTTGGGCGGTGAGGGTGAAAAAAGATTTCCATTGGGTTTATTAATGGAACCCATCGAATCTGACTCCATGTGAGCCCTAGTGGGAGCCGAGGTAGAGGGTACGACCTCTGTCATCTAGTACAGAGGGGAGTGTCATCTAGTACAGAGGGGAGTGAAGTATCATTAAGTCTACAAGAAAACATTAAACCATAAAAAAACACACCTGGCAGATTGGAGTGACACACGTACACCGCCAACTGAGGAAGTTAGAGTCGCATATCAGATCGCCGAGAAATCACAAAGCTCATCTTCAATTAGAAATCAGTCACTAAATTTATTTTTAAATAATATTATAATTATATCTATTGCTTAATATATGTTAATTTTGTATATAATTAATATTATAATTATATTTAATATTATATATTCTATATCTAATTCTTCCTCTCCCTTTTACTCTATCATTTCATCTTTATCTTTCTACATTTCTTTTTCCACATCTCCCTCCATCTTTATATATTACAAATTGAACTCATGTATAATATAAATGTATACAAAATAAGGACCAAAATGTTCTCATCACTTCGAAATACGTATTGCACACCAAGGTGCAATTGCTACTAAATAGGTAGATACTGAACGAAAAATATTTTAAATTTTAGCATTATGTTTTCCATCAATCTGGAAGAGCTTCAACTTCTTATCATACACAATGACATTGTACAGGTCATCTGCATTAGCATTAGTTGGCCAAGAATACAATCAACCTATGCTAAAGCTTCTATTTTCTCCTGACTACAAACTTCACATTAAACTCTTCAACAAATCATTCTCATCTTCAAAACATTAATTAACACTAAACCTTAAACCTCTATTTTTTCCAATCCCCTTTAATATCGCCATAACTGTAACCTTGGACACATGTCAGGATTCTTGTGATATATAAGTATTACTTGGGTATTCCCCTTTGGTACCTATGTCTGTATTTTGTGGATCTGCTAGTTGCAACAAAACACTTCAATATGTCATTGCATTAGTGAAATACCATGAAATATCAAAGGAAAATCACATATATATCATCAAAATCAACATATTGCTCCCTATCTAAGAAGAGTATGAAATATGCTATAATTTCCCTCAGATTATGCATATATCAGTGACAACATCATGCTTCGAATGGAATATTTAACTAAAATGCAAGCTAAAATGCTCATTCAAAGTTCATTTTAGAACTCCAATTGAAAGATTATAACAATGTTAAGAGTAATGAGCTAAAATGCATTTAAACTCTCTAATAATATGAGCAACATAAGTTTTCAAATGAATTCTAAAATTAGGGCCCCATTGAGCTCAAAATTCATTCCATTTATAGAAGAATTTGAGGAATGAGAGGTTAGGATTGAATTGTGAAGAGAGGTGGAGATTGAATCTTTGGTGATCCATGTGAGGTGATCCAAGTGATTTAAC
>MU227449.1:395926-410315 GCA_018584345.1 Thuja plicata
TGATCCATGTGAGGTGATCCAAGTGATTTAACTCTCATTGGCTAGGGAATTGACTTTCCCTTTTGCAAGTGAGGAGTTGTAATTAGGATTTTATTTAATTCCTTTTAATTAATTACCTTAGCCATGTCTTTGTTTATTTTTTATTTAATTTATTTGATTTGATTTAATTTACTAAATCAATTAATGTAATTTAGTAAGATCACTTAGGATATTCAATTTGATTTAGATGAATTATGTCAATTAATTGAAGAATTGTCATGACATAATTAGGGGTATGAGCACACTTAGGGAAAATGGGGTCTATGGTCAGAGCAAACCAAATTAGGGTGGTTACATTTTCCCCTCTTTGAATTGATGTGCGAGCAGTGCATTAATTCAAAGAATGATTGACATTGATTTCAAAATTTTTGAGAATTTCGTAATTGATTGAACAAAATGTTTGATGAGATCAGTCTCATACTTGATTGAACTAAGACTAATAGTATTGAATTTGAACTTGATCGAACAAAGGTCAATAAAGAAAAGATCTTAAAGATACCAATTCTGGACTTGATCGAACAAGAATTGATAATACTGACGCCGAACTTGATCAAATGAAGGTCAGTACGCTCGAACAAGAATTGATAATACCGACTCCGAACTTGATCAAATGAAATTCAATATGAATTTTCCAAGAGCTTAATAAAGATCTTGAAATATGTGGACATAGATATCCAGCTTGTGAGAACCGAAGCCTTCTATCCAACAGTCCCGACTTGATCGAAAGAAACTGCCATGCCCCTAGTCTTTTGATGATAAAGTCATTTTAATGCTTTTTGAGCAAGAATTTGATTGATTTAAGTGTGATCGTGCCCTCTCAGGAATGAAATCAAAGGAAAAATAATAAAATCCCTTTTTAGAATGATATATCGCTTGAACTGATCAATTGGATTGAGAAAGAATCAATTAGAAGAAATGAAGAAGCGAAGGTGTGTTAAGAGAAAACACAATTTTACCAAGTTAACGACATTAAAATGTGAGTTCTGAGTCTGATAAAATGATGTAGGACCAAGATTTTGATGAGTAATGTGCAATTTGATGATAGAGATCCCAAAAAACTGATTTTGTAAAGTATGCAAATCATTTTCGGAACATGTATAGAAATTCTTCATATTTGGGAAGCTGTCATAAAATCTATAGCACATTGTGGAAAACATTGTCTACACATTTGATTTCATTCCTGATAGATCAGAGAAGAACAAAATTGAATTTTGATAGTCCGGGAGGAGTTCCAGAGCTCCTTAATAGCTCAAAAAGGTCAATATATATCCCAAAATTCACATTTTACCCATTCATTTTCACTTTTGTCTTTAGTAATTTCAGAGTTCTACAGAGAAGATGGTGATCCCTATGGAGAAGCATTAATTTAAGCTCGCTAGTTGACATTAGCACCCGGTTGATTACGCACCGATAATGAGTACCTCAAAACCTAACTTTCCATGTTTTGAGTTTCTATTTTTGTCCAATATTGCAAAATTTATGTAGGTTTTAGTGTTGCATCGCACCCTGTGAATGGGATCACATCCGGTCAATCCCGCATCGCATCTAATTTTACACAAAAACCTGCGTCGCATCCCATATTTTTGGGATCGTACCCTATTAGAACGTCTTGTGTCACATAGGGTAAAATTTGTCTAGCTTTGAATGTAATTGTGTCCTGTGGAAACAGGATCGCACCCCACGGCCCACGTCGCATCCTATCAAAATAGGATCATTTCCTGGATACCCCATCACATCCTGGAAATCATGAATCATATCCAATATAAAGGATCACCTCCTGTAAAAATATGGTTGTTTCTGGTTTTGGAGTTAGATTTCGTCTATTTTTTACTATTTTTCTCCTTCTGAAGACCAAAAATACTTAACTGGTAGCCTTTCTACATAGTTGGCTTAGTCAAAATGCTTATTTGAATCTTGTACTTGTGTTCTATTAACATATTGAATTTGAGTTAGTGTCCTTTCGAGGACCCTATCCAGGACATGTCCTTGCATTGGCTTGATTATTGACAGATGTTGAGTTAGATATCATGGCCCGAGTAGGACTAGCTTCACTTATAGATTTACCCGATATCAGGGTAAATCGGGGGTTGTTGACTGCGCTTTCCGAGAGATGACATTCGGAGCACAACACCTTTCATCTCCTGACTGGTGAGATAACAGTCACACCTAAGGACATGTGGCATATCTTACATATTCTAGTGACAGGTTAGCAGGTACAATTTGAGGCTCATTCTGAGACAACCATTGCATCGGCCCAAAGGTTCTTTGGAGATCAGGCTATAGTTCTTCATTATTTGACTTGGGATTATACGTATGATCATTACGATCATTTTCCTGTATATCTGGGCAGATTGATTGGAGGCATCCTCATGCCTAACAGGGGACATCATGGTTTTATGTGTAGCTGGGTAGACACAATGGAGCATATGGTTGTATCATCCCGCAGATTAGGCTGGGGTAGTTGTATTTTAGCACATATATATTGAGAGCTTCATGAGATAGTATATAAGTACACCCACTGCATGACTGTAGGGATTCTAGTTTTACAGATCTGGGCCTAGGAGCATATCCTAGTGACACGATCGATTGTAGACAGGCAACAAGCAGCTCAGTAGCCTTATGTGTATATGTATTTTGGATTGATTTAGTAGCCCCATCAGGGCAAGGTAGAGTACTAGCACCATTTATTCAATGATATGACAGTTGTGATCTGGCAACCATATTTGGATTGTAAGGAGTGGGCCTCAGATAGGTGATAGATGTCGTATTTCTTCCAGAGTAGGTACTTGATAGGCCGTACCAGATATATTATTGAGAGATTTTTTATTACACTTGTTTTGAGATACTATGACCATGTACAGGGCCAATCATACAATTTGACTACTTATGCCCTCATTCAAGATGAGATGCCACTTTGGGGAGCATGGTTAGTTTATGAGACTGCTTAGCAGGCTATTAGTTAGATGCTCATAGTGGGATGAGACTATCTGCCAAAGGTTATTGATGCAGGTTGCACTGATGGTTAGCTTGCACATATGTTATAGTATCCATTTCTGAGATTCACAACACCTGATGAGTGATGAGACCATTTACTGTCTCTATGATATTAATCTTTATACTCTATTTTTAAGTATTACCAGAACAATTATGGACTTATAATCAGTTGAACTCATGTCAAAGTACAGCTATAACCATTAAACCTATGGGTAGAATAGATATGTCATATTGTGCCAATATTACATATATTGTAGTATTTCATATAATAATTAGAATGCATGTTCTAATATCTAGATTAATTTGATTAGGCTACTTGTATGAATATTTTTGCATGATAACTAACCTGCTAGGAAATAGGAGCCGCTTGGGAGTGGTTGACAACATTCAAAGAGAACAATAAAGACCAGCTGCGGGTGGATAACCATCATGGCATCAGAAGACATGGCTACTACAAATAAGGAGCCACTATTTCAGAAATGCATGAATGAAGCGCTGCTATATTCCTTCCGCACTTCCAGCATGTTGACTCGATCGCCCAGACTTCATTGCATATGTTGTGGGCTGTTGTGTTTCTTGTTTTCTCTCTCTGGCATAGTTTTGGTTAGATGGTTCCTTTTCTATTTTAGAATAAAGAATTCAATCCTCTATTTATAGGGGGAAGACTATTATTTTAAAAGTTTAGAGATTTTGGAATACAATGTTCTGATTGTATCTTGCACAGCAAGTTCATTTTCAGTTTTATGTAACATTCTCATGTAATCAGTTCTTGGAATACAATGAAGTAACTTTTGGTTTATATTCTGTGTTCATGCCCCTGGGGCACATATTCTTATTATGTATTACCATTTGGCTTATGCAATGCACCAGCTACTTTCCAGAGAGCTGTAATCAACATCTTTGCTGACATATCACATGATTGTATGGAGATATATATGGATGACTTTACTACGTTTAGTGTCACCTTTGAGGAAGTCCTGAAGAATTTGGAAAGAGTACTAATCAGATGTCAAGAACACAACTTGTCTCTCAATAGTAAGAAATTCTTCATGATGATGCAAGAAGGCATAGTGCTGGGACATTTTATCTCCGAAGCTGGAATCCAGGTAGATCCTACAAAAATAGAGGTAATTCTCACACTACCTATTCCTACAAAGAAAAATAATGTTAGGTCTTTCCTAGGATATGTTGGCTACTATAGGAGGTTTATCCAAAATTTTAGTCAAATAGCTAGTCCTCTGTATACTTTGCTTACCAAAGAGGCTGAATTTAATTGGACAAAGGAATGTAATGAATCCTTTCTGCAGCTTAAGAAACTGTTGACAATTGCACCCATACTTAGGGGTCCTAACTGGTCTTTGTCATTTCACATTCATATAGATGCTTCAGACTACGTAATAGGTTTTGTCCTAGGACAAAAGTCTAGTAACCTAGAGAATGCAATTTACTACATTAGCAAGAGCCTCCATGGACCAGAGTTAAACTATACAGTGACTGAGAAAGAATTACTAGCAGTAGTTTATTCTCTGAACAAATTCCGTCATTACATAAATGGCTATCCTATTTTTGTTCATACTAACCATGCAGCAATAAAATATCTCTTGAATAAACTTTCCATTACAGGCAGGTTAGAAAGATGGCTTCTTCTTTTGCAGGAATTTGGCATTACTATAGTTGATAAGCCTAGAAAGGAAAATGTAGTAGCTGATTATCTATCCAGAATTCACCATGCTGAAGAAAACACTACTCTGATAGATGATGCATTTCCAGATGAGAACTTGTTTCATATTGCTATCCAAAGTCTGTGGTAATTACCTTGCAGCTAACAAAATGCCACCACATTTTTCTAACAAGGATAGGACACTGCTTGTTGAGAAAAGCTTTAATTTCTCTTGGATTGATAACATACTATTCTACACTAGACTTGATCAAATAATGAGAAGATGTGTGCAAGAAGATGAGACATATGACATTCTCCATGCCTGTCACAATGAACCATGTGGGGGACACTTTGCAACAAAAAGGATAGCCCAAAATATTTTAACAACTAGATATTACTGGCCTACACTTCACAAGGATGCAGCCAGCTACACAAGGAAATGTGACAAATGTCAGAGAATGGGCTGACCAACTAGATCAAATGAAATGCCCCTAAATCCATAGGTGGTGATAACTCCATTTGAAAAATGGGGCATGGACTTCATTGGTCCAATAGACCCTCCATCCAATGGGAAGTCTTACATCCTAGTGTGCACTGATTATTTGACCAAATGGGTCGAAGTAAAAGCTATGAAACATGCCCGGGATCATAAGGTTGCAGAATTTTTGTATGATGAAATTTTCACTAGATATGGAGTACCGAGAGAACTTGTAACTGACCAAGGTGCCCAATTCACTTCCAATATAATAAAAGAGCTCGTGAAAGAATATAATATCAGACATAGGAAGTCAAGCCCTTATCACCCTCAGGCCAATGGACAGGCTGAAGTTAAAAATTGGGAAATAGAATCCATCTTAACAAAAACAATTCATTTGCATTGTCGGGACTGGAGCAGTAGACTATCATAAGCTGTCTGGGCGTATAGAACAACCTAGAAAACCACTACAGGGTTCACTCCATTTGAGCTGTTATATGGAAAAGCAGCCATGCTACCAATTGAATTTGAACACAAGACTTTGCGGACAACATTGAAGTTAAATAATGATCTTCCTACAACATAAAAAGAGTGACTGATGCATCTCAATTCCTTGGATGAAATGCGCAAATCTTCCCTGGAGAGAACTGAAATAGTCTAGAAACAAAGAAAAAACTGGCATGAATCGCATATTAAGACAAACAGTTTCAAGTTGGCGATTGGGCATTGCTATATGATTCAAGATTCAAAGAAATACCATGCAAGTTAAAGGCAAGATGGCTGGGACCATATGAAATAAACCATATCTTCACAAATGGAGCCATCCAGTTGACCACAATTGATCCAGTACATTTCAAGCTATTAGTTAATGGATATCAGCTAAAGTTGTATCACTAAGCTCAAACAAAAGAAGACTTCCTGCAGTAGTTTTGACAACAAATTTCAAACGGGCAACAACTAACACTTCCTGCAGCAGAGGGTGCAAACATTCTTCCTGCAACTCTTCAATAGAATTCTATCAAGCATGTCCATAATAAAAAATTCATGTTTACATGAAGTTCATTCCTCCATTCACTTTCCACTTCTTCTTTCCAACTCATCTCATTTCTCTATCTTCCACCCACCCACCTTCCACATCATCAAACTTTTCCTTTCTTTGCTTTCAATAAGAGCCGAGTACGCTGACGTAAGCCGCCGCCACTTTTGTTCCACTCTTGCCACCTTTCTCTGGTATGTGCAAAGATTGAATGACAGGTACAAGCTTTTCAATTTTTTTTCATTTTTAGCACATATATTTCGATGATTATATCTAGTACTACAATAAATATATCATTACGACATTAAGCCAGTTTCATTCCTTGTGCCAAGTATGTCAAGTGTGGACACTTGTCAATGTTTCATAGGGGGGAGGGAAGTGTATTAATTCCTAAAATGTCATTTCTATTTACTCCTACAAGATTTTATGTCACCTCAAATTTGTACTTTGCCTTTGTCTCATTAAAGTCCATTACTATATCGCACAAATTTCGTACCTTTATTCCCAAATTATCTCTGATTGTCAAACCTGATGTGACTTATAATTAAGTTATGTGGAAACCCGCAGTAAGAAATATAATTTCTCTTGTTAAAATACATCACCATTTTTCATACTAAGGATAATAGAGGAATTTAGAAGGAAGCCCATAGTTTTTCAAAAATGAGTAGTCTAAAATTTAAGGAATAAGGCATTTATCTACTATAGAGAAGACAAATTGGAAATTGGCATTCAAAGATGGGAGGCCAGTTACAGAGACACGAGCCGGTAGTGCATGGTGTGTTACTTTCAGATGTTGAAGCAGTAAGAAGTTTTAATGCATGTGGCTGGTTAGGGTATTTCCTAAAGCTAACAGAATTTGATGAGGACTTAGTAGCTGAATTTGCAAGTACATTCGAAGAAGGGCAAGCAATGTATGGGGATTCACAGTGGTCACAACAAAGGAGCAGATAGCATAAGTTACTAGATTACCAATGGTTGGAGAGCACTACCCTAATGTTCATGATGCCAGATCAGCTATGGCCCAGTTCACCCTACTAGGCGACCCTCAACTAGAAATTAACAAACAAGGGTGCAAAATAATGTCTATCCCTCTGTCGTATAATGAGTTGGCTATGCATATTATCAGGTATTTTACATGTGAAGGGAGATTTTCCAATTTTCACGCACATCATTTCAAATTATTGAGTTATGTAAGGCATAATCTACCAGTAAATGTCCCTAATTTCTTGCACAATATGCTATGCATTAGTGCCGATTGTAAGGAAACTCAGGTGTGGAAACAACTTCCTACACTAATCTCTATAGGAAATTATTGTGCAAATTCTTTTAAATCCTTACAATTTCAGATTCGTTAACTACTTTAACAATGATATTGCAGCCACATACCATGCATACAGAAAATAGAGAATGACACAATGATTTACCCTGGGGAAAACCTTTCGGTAAAAAACCCCAGCACTCCAAAACCTACACCATGTATTATCTTCAACACAACGGTTACAACACACTTGCAATGCAAGTTCTTTCAGGATACAATAGACACTCTAAGACAAATCTAGTAGCACCAGATCATACTAACAATACACTCTTTTTGTATCCTCTCCTGTAACCCTAAAAAACACTTATATCATGTGCTTTCCTTTTTAGGGCAACTTCCAAGGATAGCCGTATTAGGGTTTTACCATTCTCCGAGAAAATAGGAAGAGTGTAAAGTACTCAACTTTATCAGTTGCCACATGTCTTGCATGTCTTCACCTGTCATTGAAATCTCCTAGAAATAGCTCTTACGTGTCATAGTAGTCCATCATAACCATTTCAGCCATGATCTCCTTACACACAATTCAAGATGCCGACACATCAAGTGGATTGACACATCAACATGTGAACTAGACATGTACACTCACACTTAATTACATTATTTGCAAGAAAATACATTTTACAAAACAAATAATAAGAATAGGAATTATCCAAGGTTGAGACACCTTATTCCTAACACTGAGGAGACCCAAAAAGGAAATGTCAATTTTGTCATCCACCATACCCTAATTAAATTGTTAATATAAATATCTCTTAGGGATGCCTCTCCCATGGCATGGCCAGAGTTTTTCTAGCATAAAACCCTACAGCCATAGGTTAACCCTAATGTACAAATTGGTCATGATGATGCAATACCAATTAACCCAGCCGATGAGCAAGATACCCAGGGGGCAGAAACTAAAAATATGTAGGAAAGTATGCCTTTACCTACTCATGAGAGCAATGTACCCACTTCTTCCCAAACCAAAGGAGAAAAAAAATTAGAGGGAGAAACTTTTGTTCCTGCAACCAAACCACAAATCCCTACTTCTTCAAAGGGGAAGAAAAGGAAGTCAGTTCTTGCAACAGAGAAATTGAAGAAGGCTATTAAGAAAAAGACTGTAGAGATTGAGGAAACCCCTGTGCGAAGAAGCCCTAGAATGAGAGGACAGCTCCCTAGAGTGTGCTCAAAGAGCCAACCTACTTCTCCTTTGCAATTTGATGAACAACCCAATGTACAAATAATTCCAGATGACTCCCCAAATCAGTCTACAGTTCCAGACTTTCCTCCATGTTCAACAAAAACTTATGAAGTTGAACCTGATGTTTACCAAAATAGTCCCTAGGAAATCCATCAAGATATTCCAGACAAAAATGAGGAGAGTGCCTCAGTAACCTATCAGTCAACCTACATAGAAATTTTCTTAGTGCCCTACAATACAACTTGGTTAATAAGTTTCTTAGAGCAGTCATGGAAGGAATAGAGGAAGCAGAGTAACTAGACAGAGGATTGTGGCCCAATCACCTTGCAAACGCTTCTCTTTGGATTAAATAACAAGTATATTTTAAGAACAAATTTATGGGGAGAAGAGAAAAAGAAACTGAAGAAAGTCATAACAGAGCAAGGAGATGAGATTGTAGAATTGAAAGAGCAATTGGAAAAACAGAAGCAAAAGATGGATCATGCCCTCAAATTGGCTAATCAAATAATTACATGTAGACCACCTCCTAGGGTTTATACCATATGTCTGAAAGAACAGTTCCTCTTGTTCCAACTAATGATGACCATTAAAGATATAGATTCTGAGTTCAAGTCAGCCCAAGAATTTTATGGCCTTTACCAGACCCTTCCTTCATGGCAACAAAATCTAATTTGTGAACTCTGCATGCATAACTTCATCATTCTAGCAGAGACTAAGTGGAACCCTTTACTTTATATAGGGGATGTACACCTAAGGGCATTAATGTCATGGATGCACAATGAAGGAAACTATGACAGACAGCTAGAAAACTATACAGAACTGAAGAAAATAGAGCCATTACCATTAAGAGCATAGAGAATCAAGCTAGATATACTCCTTAGAGATTAGATCAATTTGACATATGGAAAAATTAAGGGGGAAACCAAGGATAAAATTTTTGGATTTCGAACAGAGGTCTATGCAGAGTATGATGGTTTGTCTTCACCTTTTAGAGAGCCCTGGCTGGTGCCAGAAGCAGATGGAGTAGGTTATCCGAAGCATTGAAGAAATCTAAACCACACAGTCCTATCAACCTCCAAGCATCTATTCAAAGAGCACCAAAATATATGCAATTGGGAAGGCAAATTAGATAGGAAATTTGGTGTCCACTCACCATGCAGCCACCAATGCTCCTATGGCCCCTGTATGACATCAATACTGACAGACTTGACCGACTACAAGAGGATCACATAGTGGATGTCTGGAAGAAGACAAGGGGGTTTTACTACACTTTCAAGAGCCAGAGGCAAGGGAGGACAGAGGTTGGAGATTTAGAGAAACTACCAAAAGATGTAATGCGTGAGGATAAGAATTCAACTTACCAAGGGGCCAGATGATGAGACCATTTACTATCTCTATTATATTAATCTTTATACTCTATTTTTAAGTATTACCAGAATAATTATGGACTTATAATCAGTTGAACTCATGTCAAAGTACAGATAGAACCATTAAACCTATGGGTAGAATAGATATGTCATATTATGCCAATATTATATACATTACAGTATTTCATATAATAATCAGAATGTGAGTTCTAATATCTAGATTAAATTGATTAGGCTACTTGTATGAATATCTTTGCATGATAACTAACCTGCCAGGAAATAGGAGTCACTTGGGAGTGGTCGATAGCATTCAAAGAGAATGATAAAGACCAGCTACGGGTGGATAACCATCATGGCATCAAAAGACATGGCTACTGCAAATAAGGAACCAGTGTTTCATAAATGCATGAAAAAAGCACTGCTATATTCCTTCCGCACTTCCAACATGTTGAATCGGTCGCACAAACTTCATTGCATATGTCATGGGCTATTGTGTTTCTTATTTTCTCTCTCTGGCGTAGTTTCGGTTAGATGGTTCCTTTTCTATTTTAGAATAAAGAAGTCAATCCTCTATTTATAGGGGGAAGACTATTATTTTTTAAGTTTGGAGATTTTGGAATACAATGTTCTGATTGTATCTTGCACAACAAGTTCATTTTTTAGTTTTACATACCATTCTCATGTAATCAGTTCTTGGAATACAATGAAGTAACTTTTGGTTTATATTCTGTGTTGATAGATTAACAGAAGCCAACCAAGGGGGCCTACTTAGGAGGTGGATTAGAGTAGAAGTAGAATAGATTTACTTCCTGCATTTCCAGCATTCTAGATAGAAGATTGCAGTTTCTTCCTACAACATTGTGCTTTGTGAATGTTCCTGCAGCACTTGCAAGGATAGTTATAGTGAATGCTCTAGGCTGAAAGAATAGGCTTAAGTAGAGTTTGAAATTTGTAGTGTTCATTTCAGTAAAGATTCATTGTGTTTTCGTTGCTGCAACCCTAGTATAGATTATTTTCATGTATTTTACTTTCCTGCAGCATAAGTAGAGTGACTCTTTAAGGAACTTAGTGCACATACTGTGCCATACCATTTTAAGTATACGTCCCTGGGTTGACAAACTAAATGCACCTCATGGTGGGAAAAGTGATCCTTAGAATGAATAAACTATTCCTAAGTGAGGTTTTGGGAACGATTATGAAGCACCTATTGTGAGGTGGTTCAATGAGATAGCTCCTTGTATAGAGGATCTGTTAGATTATGATCCAACTGATGATAGACTAGTCAGAGGTAGAGGCAAAGCCTAGCAAGATCGGAGAGGTGGGGGGAGGGATGGAGGGAGAGATGGAGGGAGAGATGGTAGGATATATGGTAGGAGAGATTGTAGGTTCCCTCCTCTAGACAGAGGTCATATCCCAGATGATGGAGATGATGGTGGGGATGATAGGGGTGGTGGTGCAATGGGCGCCAGTGGTAGAGGAGAGGGAAGACAAACTCGCTTTAGATTTGTGCCTCCATAGAGAGATCCAGGTCCATTGCTTACTAGAGAGTAGCAGAGACCACCAAGACAAAGGCTCATTGGAGGAGGTGGACCTCCTGGACAGGATCTACCCAGAGATACAGGCAGAGGTTCTAGTAGGGATGGTGATGCATTATCTTAGTGTCAGAGGGAGCATGAGCATCTTAGGGCTAGGATCGCCACATTACATGCTTTACAGATAGATAGAGATAGTCAACTTGAGTTCTTGAGAGAAGAGAGAGAACAATAGGGGGACATGCTCAGAGAAGAGTGAGATGCATAGGCCCGCATAGTGACACATTAGGGCTAGAGAGCTGCTTATTACTTTGGTTTATATTATGCAGGAGTTCCAGAGGGATAGAGAGCTCCTTCATATTCTCAAGTAGCACAATAGTCTTAGGGGGTGATGCCTCCACCAGCTCCTTATGTACCACCACCTCCTCCTCCTCCAGATCAGGGAGAGGGTGGCAGTTAGTCTTGATTTTGTACTTGTGATATTTTGAGACATTTTGTATATATTGATCCTTCTGAGATCATGCATTGTACTACAAACTTTTATACATATATATCTATTTCACACTGATATTCTGATACTCTTTTGTAGATAGTTCCAAATTTTTTATTTGTTCCATCATTGATATATCTAAGATAGTTGTTTTTAATCTTGATATGTTCATGGGTTCTCTTGGTTTAATAGATGTTTAGATGTGATGCAAATGTGATTATGTACTTGGTCTCTTGATGTGTTAGATTAGATTTATGTGATGTCATCATTTATGCTCATTTGATTTATTATTGATATATAAATGTGTTTCAAATGATTCTAGATGAATATGCAAATGTATACTTTTGAGATTTTCTTTATGCAAATATATGCATGGATGCACTTAGGATGTAGAAATAAATGCAATGCTTGAATGCTTTATTTTTTTATTTTTCTTGTTCTCATTTATTAATGCAGAATGTATGCCATGGATATGCAACGACATTTGATATCAGTAATATAGATTATGTAATTAACTTGGATTTCAGATGAACCAGGAAATCATTTTGAGCTCAAGTCATTATGTTGTTCTTAAAATTAATCATGCAATCTTTAAATGCCTCTACATGTAGACTCTTAGGACTGTCACTAATTTATATACATTGTAGCATTTTTATCATCATTGGGCATTATTGTGACGGACATCACCTGATTGTACAACTGTCACTAATACCCACAAGGTATCATGAAAGTATGAATACTATGTATATTGGATGCAATGTTAGATATAAACCTAAGCATCAAATCATAGAGGATAGGATGTCTATTCAGTTATCGCCTTTTTCTTTTAAGAATCATCTTCTGTTTGTGTGTAATGTAAGATAGGTGACCCACAATGACCTCAATATTCATATCCTTGGGTACATATTGTGTCATACACCTTACTTAGAATCTGATTTAGAAATAGACAAGGAAATTGGTTCAACCTCATCATAGTTTACACATAACTAGGATCGATATATATACGGCTATCCACTCATGTTGGCAGCTCTTACCATAAACATCCAAGTTAGGTGAAATTTATAGGATCATTGAAACAATCACCATACACAGAAAACCAAGAAAATATTATGCCCCCTGTCCTTGCGACTCTTTGTCTTTGAATATACATCATGGAGTAACTCGAAAGACATAAAAATCACCAATTGATAATCAACCAAAGAAAATTCATATATGCTTACATGCCCCTAGTTTGAAACATCATCAGAACATAAAATAGTCATAATAAAACCAAGACCAGTCTATAATTTTAAACTGTAGTATTGAGAAATACCGTTGATTTATTTTTCAAGCACAATAGAGATTCATCAATCAAAATGTGGAATCAAGCAATATGTTTTTCATGTCTGAGTATATGATAATAACTTTGTCAGAAATTGCAATCCAATGTAGTGTTTGAGGAACATTGTTTGATAAAAGTGTTGAGAAACACTAGTATGATGTATGTTACAGGTAGATGGTGTTGAAGAAACACCCTTGTTTGTGATAGTGATGTTTTGATGCAAGTATGGAGAAATATTTTTTTGAGAGGCAAACCATCCTAAACAGGAACCTACAACAACCTAGCAGAAGTGGATTGTACATGCTAGTAAAGATAACCCCAGTGCTAAATGACTATTCCTAAGATGCAAATGCAGACAAATATCAGGCAAGGATAGGACATTTGTAAGGAATCAGAGTCAACCAATAGCATAGGTGAGATCATGAAGGATTAGTATCACCAATGCATTGATAGTGTTGGAAATAATGGAATGGTGTACTGAGAGGGGAGGGGTAAATCAGTACCCTCAAAACTTTTATCAATTAACCTTTATCCTTTTTAAATCAATATATTGTATTACCATCCATTTATGCTATCTTATCTTTGTGTATGTTATATCAATTCATTAACTCAATAATCATGTAAAATATTCATGAAATGTATAGACACATGACACAAGATTTGGTAACGCAGAAAACCCATGTTAGAAGGTAAAAATTGTGGTGGGGATGAAACCCATAAAGTTTCACTAACTGTAAAATGGAAGGGGTCGGTTAAGGCTTACAATTTTGATCACTTCTGATGATCTACCCTGTTAGGAGTATTATGTGGAGACTGATTAAGGTCTACTCTGTTAAGAGCTTTAGAAACACTGTTTAGTGTGCACTTAATTAAGAGATTTACAAAGGATTGTTAAATCCACCTTTCTTGAAAGGATTTCTTCTATTTTATACACTTGTTAGATTGTAGACAAAAATATTCAGTGACCTGAGTGTATG
>MU227449.1:410381-441823 GCA_018584345.1 Thuja plicata
TAATACCTTTGTTGCTCAGTAGCCTTGAATCTGGTTCTTGATAACCTAATTCATCTTTTGTTGTTCTTGCTTGAAACTCTTAGTCTGATCCATAGATGTGCTCCTTGGCTACTATCATCCTCACATCCATTTGAAATGAATGACTACACATCTATTTATACAATAGATTGACCTAATTAAGTTTCACATATTACAAAGATAACTCTATGATCAAAGGTTTACAACTTGACCTTGATCTCCTAGTTTGCATGTTTTCAATCAGTTAGACTAATTAAAACAATTACAATTATATTGCTTTTCCCTCAAGAAATGGTTTTAAATCAAATCAAAATGCTAAATATAAAACATGAGTGTTTTATCTGACATGGAAGTCAGATCCACATTTCTCAGGTTATAACTGACTTTCGGTGTCTGATGCTCGGGTTGCTCTATTGTCAGTCTGTCAGTGTTCCTTTTGTGAACTATCTGTAGGGTTCCCTTTCTCTATCGGGTTCCTCTACTTTCTTCTCTTTCGGTTTATAGTATAATTTGCTCATTGGGTTCCTCTGTCAGGTTCCACTTCATCATTTTTGGGTTGCACTTTCAGTTTACACTATCGGTGTTCCTACTCTGTCAGGTTTCTCTTATACTTAGCACTTTTAGTGACCTTTATTATATGTACTTTTGATTTGTATTGAAAGCCTTTCTTTCGGTGTAGGTTTTACCGATCGTTCAAAAATTGTTTCCCTTCGCATACTAATGGAAAAATATGTCTTCAATCTCCCCCTTTAATATTAGTATCAAAAACAGATATGTGTAAAATACTAAACCGTGTAGTATGTACACCATGTGTTTACCTTGTCATTTATGACTCCCCCTATGTATATGTCGGTATAATATATGTATATACATGTATACTTGCCTTTGTACTATACTCCCTTTTCACCTTATCTTCATATCATTTTCCCATTTTGTTTGTACATCATCCTCTCTTGTTAATACTGCACATATCATTTTCCCCCTTTTTTGATAGTAAGGGCAAAGGTGTATACTTACAACTTATCAAAAATATGGGAATGGGAATTCATCATGTCTTCCATTTGTTTCTCCCATTTGTCTTTTAGGTGTTCAAGATCCATTTGCTCCAGTGTGATTCAGGCATGCATATCATAGATATGGGGTGGCAATTAACTATCTTGTCAAAGTCATGTGTTGTTGCAGAAGTGTAAGATTTGGTAGCATCAGAGCTTGTAGCTCGGTAACCTCATCTCTAAAATTTGTGTCTACCACTATAATTTCCTATCTCGACCTTTTGGATTCTTTAATCTTATCATAATGCATCTTGATTGCATTGTCATCTGTGGTTAGACCTTGTGCACTTGCATTTAGATCGGAATCTACCTTTGCAATCTTACCATTATTTGCCTTAGTAAATTTCTCTAAAGTGCACAACTTTTGTATTAAGGCAATAGCTTCAGAAATTATTGGATCTACTTCATTTGCAAGTTTTGATAGCTTTACCTTGTTCTCTGCCACTTCTTGGCTAATCTTTTCTGTTAATTTGTATTGATATTTTTGTTCTGCTCATTCTTTAATAGCTTTCTCTGCATCCATGTTATGAGATGTGTTGGCCTCGGTTAGAATGACAAGTTGATCAATAATGGGGGCATTTTGATCAACATCTATGTCAAGAACTATCTATGTCACTATATCCCATGTTGTTTCTAACACTAGGGATTCTTTGTGCTCTTTCCTTAGCTTTTCTTGCATAGCTTTCCTTTGACATATTTCTCCATACACTTTGAGAGATTCAAAATCCAATGTAGAAGGGTCACACTTCGGTATCTCAATGATTTCATCTAGTGTTACCTTCAATTTGGACTTCTTTGTCTTCTTCTTCTTCTTGGATGCTGAGTGGGAAGCACTTGAATGTACTACCAAAGAAAGATCCTTTGCTTGGTCAGATGTGCTTGATGAAGGCTTTTGTGGTGTTGTGTCTTTTGCCTACTATTCGGTATCTTCCTGTCGGTTGGGAGTGGACATCTCCACATCAACCTTCGATTTATTTGCAACATCTCCTTCAGTATCCTTAGGAGTATCATCTTATTTCTTCTCTTCTTCGCCTTTGTCTTTGTGCCCTTCATCTTTTTCTTTGTGCTCTCCATATTTTTGTGTGTGATCTACATTTGTAACATTTTTTTCTCCACCGATGACTGTATGTTCATCGGTTGTATCTTTCTTTTCATCATTACCCTTATCTTAGGGTATGCTTGCATCCTTGTCGGGTGATTTCTCCTTCTCTTAGATAATATTGATAGCTTGTATCAATAGTTGTATTTGTCTTGGTGTTTCTACTTGAGCAGTATCTGTAGTTGTGTCTTGTTCATTGGTTTGGTCTAGGACAACAATAACATCTTCATCTTTATGTATCTTATTTGTAGGATTTTCTCTGGTAGTATCAATGATAGTATTATTGGGCCATGTTTCATCTGCAATGTCCATATTCTTGTTATCTTTTGTGTTCAATGTTTCTTCATTTACATTCTCATCAGTTATAAGAATATGTTTGGGGCTTAATTTATCCTAATCTTCAGCATTGTGTGGCTTGTCAGTAAGTGCTATTTGTGGCTCGGGACTTGTGTCCTTTTTAGGTATATCAAGTATCTTTCTCCATTCATCCTCACTTTTTCTATCTAGCTCTATTATATGTCCTTGAAGCACTTTGTAGGCTCTTAACTTTGGTGATAACCTCTTGGAGTGTAACTTCATCATTTCTTCAATTTCCTCCATTTTAGACTCAGGTGGCATTACAAAAACTAGGGCTCTTTCCCTTATATATTTCTCAGAATGCAATGCAAATGTCCACCTTGCTGATAATCTATTCATAAGTTCTTTAGGCATTTTGTTTTCAAACTGTATTGGAACATATTTGAATGCACACATCATTGTGATAATTGCCTCCTCTATCTTATTTTGATCCTTGGGATCCAATGTTAGCCAGTTCTTAATCTTATGATCTGTTATTGAACCTAACTTAATAATTGATGCACATACCTCATCAATGGTGGTAGGGAACTTATTCTTAACAAGTTTTTCATCATGTTCAGTGTCCTCTATGTCTTCCTTTGTTCTGAGGAACTTTCTTATTTTTGTTGGGCCATTTTTCCCTATTTGAGGCTTTCTTTTATAGGTCCTTACTTGACCTTTCTTGATCAGTGAAGGAATTGCATCCTTTGTAGTCTAACTTCTGTTCCTAGATGCAACAGTAGTCCTCGGTTTATTTTCTGGTGGTGGTGGTGCACCGGACTCTGTGGATTCTAAGTCACTCACCTTTTCAGCTTCACCAACAGGTGACTGATCCTCAGTTTCTTCTATCTATTATGTTTCCTCTTCAATTACCAAAATTTTTTTCTTCAATGTCTTAACCATTTTACCTTTCTTTCTATCAATCTTTTTCACAACTAGGCCCATTTTAATCCTTTCCTTGGCTTCCTCATAAGTTCCAAACTTAGGTTGTTGTTTTTCCAATGGTTCCTTAATCAATGCTTCAATAGCATTTGTTGCTTGATCTATGTTAACCTCGTATTCAAGTGGTGTCAACCATGTTGTCCTTGGTACAGCTAGCTTAATATAGGTGTAATCAATGTCCACCATAAAGAAAACTTCAGTCTTGTACTTTTCTACTAATTTCTCTGGAATCCTCATTCTTTTTTGCATTCTATCTTTGAATCCAGTGAAGTATTCATCCATGAATGATTCAAAATTATCTCCTAGTGATTTGATGAACTCACTAATCTGTGTGGTCATTGGTCGGGTAGTGTCCCATTTGAAAATGTCGATGGATGGGAAGGATTCTTGGAAATAGAAAAATATGCACATAAGGAGTGAGCCAAACTTACATGAGTTAGACTTTGCAGTCCTGATTATCACCATGTTTTCATCTAATTGCCTTAGTAGAAGTTCTGATAAATCTAACTGTAGTCCCTTCTTAACAATTTTGTGTGTTGTATCCACTGCTCCGGATGCAATATTGTTCATCTTGTTGGCCTAAGAGAATTTTTATCCTAAGACACATGCTCCAAATTTCATTTCATCATTGTTGATGGTGGATACCTTTAATCCTCTTCCATCCCATGTTGCTCCTGTGTTCTTTTCAATGTCAACTTGAGGAGGGTGTTTTAGTGCTTTGAATTTATTAGTTATAGGATAACCAGTAACAACGTGTATAACATTCCTGGTTATCAGTTTTGTCTCATCCAACCATATCTTTTGGTCATGCACTCTACTTAGCACTAACCAAATCCATTCAGTCTTGAATTCCTTCGGGAATAATAGGGCATATGTGAGCCCTTTCACTTCAATGTGCTTATGTTCTTGTTTGATTGTTCCATCATCATTGCAAAGCTTCTTGTGAGATTGCTCAACTTCCAGGTCTCCTATTTCTTCAATCTTGTAGTGAATATACACTCGGAAGTCTTCAACAAATAAAACCCAAGCTGGTATATTAGAGAATGCACCAACGTTATCGGGTTGTGAAGCAACCTCAAGACAGACCTTGTAATGAGGTTCTTCACAAGTGGTATTCTTGATTAGATTGACCTTTTTCTCTTTTTAATTCTTGATCTCAGAGGTTCGTGAAGTAGTTGCCATTGTTTCATAAATTAGGGATTTTTCCTGTAAAAGAAAATAGAGTTCTCAGTGATTGTTGTCACTTACTTCAACCAGTTGTGACTGTTGGGAATCTTTCTGAGTGTTGTGAACATGGTTGAAGTCTCTCTACAATCTGGTCACTTCATGCTATAGTTTTTCTTTCCTTCTTCGCTCAAATTGCTCTATGAATAATAAGCTCTTATCTGGACTATTTATAGACTTTTTGCCCTAAGTCATGTCATAAATGCTCAAGTACTTCTCGGTGTTTGAAGACAGAGTCATTGGGTAGCATACACACTTCATTCTCAGTGAGAACGCGATGCTTGGGCCAGGTGTCAACTTATTTGACTCTTGATGCAGGAGCATCTTGGGTCCTTGGCAATCCTTCTCAACCAAAAATATGTTTACTGCATTCCTTAGTTTGTTCTATGTTGCTCGGCTTTTGTTGCTTGGCATGCTTTTCGATTTGCTTGGTCATGTTTGTTGTTGTTTCTTAGCTCTTCTTTGGTCGAGTGCTCTGTTGCTTGGTCATGCCCATGCTAAGTTGGTTTATTCTGGGAGTTAGAGCTGTGATCGACTTCTTCATTTAATTTTCATGGCTGGATTTATTTGGGATCTATCTTGGGATTCGTGTGGACCTAAATCTAGGTCTCTCCTTTGGGTTTTGAGTGTCAACTTCCTTGTTGGTCTCTTGTATATATTCTTTTGTATGTTCTTAGTTTGGTAGCAAGTCTTAGAGCAAGAAGACAAATGTTAAGATATTGAAGATCTGATATCTTTGTTGAAGAAGATCAAATTGTAATACATTTCTTTGTATATGGTCGTAACTAGGAAGGCCTTACAACCTGACATGTATTAAGTTTGATGAATTAATAATAAAAGTCACTGCATTTCTCTTCTCCTACTATGTGTTGTGTTAATTCCGCATTGTATCTTCAAGCTGGTTGGTTTTGGGTGTGCCCTAGGCCCCATCTCCAATCTCCTTGCATCAACTGTTTATCAATGGATCTCGGTACATGGTGAAAACAACATTGTCTTTTTAAATGATTACTGATGGAGCTAAGTTTGCATTAGTAACTCAGCTTTTATATGTGTTAACTGATGATGCTCGGTAAGTATAGACAACTTAGCTATTTATGTACACCAATGATTTTTGGTATGCATTAACCAATGAGATTGAATTCATAGAATTGTAACAAGTAATACCATAGTGCATCTTTAATCATGCTAGTTTGGCATTTCATCAATGTACAATGGAACTGATGCAAAATATAACTTGGTATAATGTAGTTCCATACTTAATTGTTCTGCTTAGGTGGGGGTGGTGATGTCACCAGATCCATTGGATAAGGTGTCACCTATTGCATTGCTCGATCCAGCTTCATCAATGTTTGTAGCCTTCCTCCACATTTTGTTTATCATCTTTCAGATGTATTCAATGGTCTTTTCATTGGAAAAGGTGCTTGTCTCTGCCACTTGGTCTCTGCAGTCCTTCCTTAGATGACCAACTTTATGATAGTGTAGACATGCCATTATGGGGTTAGTCCAGCTCCTATACTTTCTTATCCATTGTCTCATGCAGTTTGCATCTATGTGTCCAAATCTTCCACATGATGTGCAGTTTTCCCATGTGTTGTAATCCCAAACATATGAGTTACTGACTCTTTTCGGTTGATAAGCAGTTTCATTTTCTTTAGGATTTCATGCTTGCTTTTTATTTTTCCTGCATTCAAGAGATGTGTGCCCATGCATTTTGCAAGTAGGACAGTATTTGTCCATGTAGGTTTCCTTCTTTGGTTGTTTCACCTCATATTTACATTCATATGCTTTATGTCCTTTCTTGTTACATTTATAACAATTTCCTATAAATAAAGGTGTGGAGTTAGGAATACCTTTCATTTTGCTCCTACATACATTTGATGTGTGGCCTGGTTTTCCACAGTGATTGCATGATTGCTTTCTTGGTCTTGGATTTGTGTAGACATTCTTTGGATCAACTTGGTATGGTGATTCTTTATTCTCGGTATACCCTAGTCCGGTATTGTTGTTGACTCTTCTTTGTCCATCCAAAAAATCATCCATCCTTTTGGTGCTTTCTTCAGCTCTCTTGATCATGTCATTGTGTTGTTGTTGAATTCTCACTTCATGCTTCAATTTTTCATTTTCTTCTCTTAGCTCACCAATAGCTTCTATTCTTTCAATGAGTTCTATGTTCATTTGGTTTTCCTCCTGACTCATAAGAATAATCTGATTGGTGATCTCATGATGATTTTTTGTAAGTCTTTGTTTTTCTAACTCTTTCTCTTGTAGCTTTTCGGTAATCTTCCTCTTGTCATCAATAGCTAGTGTTCTTTCTTTCTCATCTTGTCTAGCATTGTTCATGACATCAATCATTCTTACCATCTATGTCTCTTGACCAATTTGTAGAGATTTTACTTGTCCAACCAGATTTTGATTGATTTCATTCAGACTTGTGATGCTTTCTTAAGATGTGTCTGATGCTTTGCTAGTTGTAGATCTTGAAGACTCAAATAGATTAGGTATCTCTTCCTAATGGTAGTCTGTTTCATTATAGGGAGATGCCATAATCTTTCTTTTATCCAACAACTATCTCATCTTTATTCTAGCTTCTTTATATTGCTCATAGAAGATTTGTATTTCTAGCTTCTGATTCTCAATACCTTTGTCTAGTTTATACCTTTCCATTGTATGATCTTTTCTCTCAAGTTTTTTAAACTTTTCCAAATAAGAGATCTAGCTCTGATACCAATTGTTGGAAATAGTGGAATGGTGTACAGAGAGGGGAGAGGTGAATCAGTGCCCTCAAAACTTTTATCAATTAACCTTTATCCTTTTGTAATCAATAAATTGTATTACTATCCATTTATGCTATCTTATCTTTGTGTATGTTATATCAATTCATTAACTCAATAAGCATGTAAAATATTCATGAAATGTATAGATGCATGACCCAAGATTTGGTAACACAGAAAACCCCTGTTAGAAGGTAAAAACTGTGGTGGGGATGAAACCCACAAAACTTCACTGTCTGTGGAATGGAAGGGTCCGGTTAAGGCTTACAATTTTGATCACTTTTGATGATCTACCTTGCTAGGAGTATTATGTGGAGACTGGTTAAGGTCTACTCTATTAAGAGCTTTAGAAAAAATGTTTAGTGTGCACTCGGTTAAGATATTTACAAAGGAATGTTAAATCCACCTTTCTTGAAAGGACTTCTTCTATTTTCTACACTTGTTAGAATGTAGACAAAAATATTCAATGACCTGAGTGTATGCAATCTACAATTGCTAATAAAAGATCAATTAAATTCACATGTACAATGTATCACATACTGTGATTGATTAATACCTCTATTGCTCGGTAGCCTTGAATCTGGTTCTTGATAACCTAATTCATCTTTTGTTGTTCTTGCTTGAAACTCTTAGTCTGATCCATAGATGTGCTTATTGGCTACTATCATCCTCACATCCATTTGAAATGAATGATTACACATCTATTTATACAATAGATTGACCTAATTAAGTTTCATGTATTATAAAGATAACTCTATGATCAAAGGTTTACAACTTGACCTTGATCTCCTAGTTTGCATGTTTTCAATTAGTTAGATTGATTAAAACAATTATAATTACATTGCTTGTCCCTCAAGAAATGGTTTTAAATAAAATCAAAATGCTAAACATAAAACATGAGTGTTTTATCTAACATGGAAGTTAGATCCACATTTCTCAGGTTATAACTGACTTTCGGTGTCTGATGCTCGGGTTGCTCTATTGTCAGTCTGTTGATGTTCCTTCTGTGAACTATCTGTCGGGTTCCCTTGCTCTATCGAGTTCCTCTACTTTTTTCTCTTTCAGTTTATAGTGTAATCTTCTTGTCAGGTTCCTCTGTCGGGTTCCGCTTCATCATTTTTGGGTTGTACTTTTGGTTTACACTGTCGGTGTTCCTTCTCTGTCGGGTTTCTCTTATACTTAGTACTTTTAGTGACCTTTGTTATCTGTACTTTTAGTTTGTATTGAAAGCCTATCTTTTAGTGTAGGTGTTACCGATGGTTTAAAAAATGTTTCCCTTTACATACTAATGGAAAAATATGTCTTCAAATAGATGGAGCACAGAGTACAAGTGACGCATATTTGCCAGGTTTTCACCACTCAGCAAAGCTTTTATTTTTGCTACCAAGACACCTGTTTGCTAGGTTTTCGCCAAGGCACTTTTCTCTTTTTCAAATTTTATGTTCTTTTTGTTCTTTTTTTTTGTTTTTTGTTAGTATCAAGGAACCTGTTTGTCAGGTTTTCACCAAGGATACCTTTTTTCAAGACTTTTTCCACTCTTTTTGGCTTTCTTTAGGATTAATTTTTTGATTTTTTTTGGTATGAAAAATTTTCCACTACATGGGCTCTATCAACCATATGTCAAGCATAGAACCGCTTCAAGTGTAGAGTATTAATGGGATCAGGAAGATCATCTCCCTCTGGTGTAACTAACTGATAAGCTTCAGTCCCAAAGGTTGCAGTAATAACATAAGGCCCTAGCCAATTGGGTTCAAATTTTCCTTTTTGTTCTCTATTTGGCTGGTTTTTAGGATTCTCTTTGAGAACAAGATCCCCCACTTGAAATTATTGTGGTTTTACCTTTTTATTGTACCCTTTTGACATTTTTTATGGTACACTTTAAGATGATGGAAATCTTGTTGCCTGCGCTCATCAGGTAGTTCTAGTGCATGAACTCTATCAATGCGGTATGGTTCATCTATAACAAGACCTTGGAGAGATAATCACAAAGATGAAATTTCTACTTCAATGGGTAGCACTGCTTCTGCGCCATAGACTAGAGCAAATGGTGTGGCTCCTGTTGGTATTCAGATACTTGTTATATAGGCCCATAGTGTCATATTTAGTTGCAAATGCCAGTCTCTGCCAAACTTACTCACAGTTCTATGTAAGCTTTTTAGAATGTTATTGTTTGAAGCCTCAACTTGTCCATTACCTTGATGATAATAGATTGAATAACAATACTGAGTGATGTGAAACTGTGTACAAAGGTCCTTGATGTCTTGGTTTTTGAATTGAACCCCTTGTCTATTATAATAAAAGAGGGTATCCCATACCTACAAATGATGTAGTTAAAGATGAACATAGCAACCTGTTTTCTAGTGGCTTTGATTAGTGGCACGACCTTGACCCACTTAGTGAAATGCTCAATGGCTGTAATGATGTACTTGTGTCCACTTGAAGAATTAGGATAGATATATCCAACAAGACCAAAGGCCCATTGTTGAAATGGCCAATTTGTTATAAAAGGTATGAGTTCTCAGGCTGGAGCATGGATAAGGTTTCCATGTGTTTGACATTTGTGACATGTTTTGGAAAACTGAACATATTTTTCCATCATGGGCTAGTAATAGCCAACTATTAATAGTTTCTTAGCTAATGAAAAGCCATTCGAGTGCGATCCACATACACCTTCATGAACCTCTCTTAATGCATAGTCAGAATCTTCTTGTTATAAAGACTTAAGAAGTGTACCATCAAGACCTTGCATATAAAATTTAGTAGTGACGAGGACATAACGCGAAGTTGTCCTAATTAAATAACATTTTTCATTTCTTTATAAGCCATTGGGTAAGGTTTGATCAATAAGATAAGCAATTATTTTGGCATATTGAGATTGGTCTTGGGCATTTAAAGCACAAATCACTTGGGATTCAGGTGTATCAAAGGCTGGAAAGGATAATTCTTCCACCAAGAAGTCGTAGCAGAATTGATGTTCTTCCAGTTGTAACGTGGATGCTAGTGTAGCCATAACACCTGCATCTTTGTTTTCCAATCTTGGTATGTGTTGGAATGTGATGAAGACAAGGTAATTTTTCAAATCTTCAAACAGTTGTTTGTAAGGCATTAGTTTCTCATCTTTAGTCTGATGATCTCCATTTACTTGGTTGATGATAAGTTGAGAGTCAACATACACATGTAGCTCTACAATTTTCCATTCCATAGCAAGCTTGAGCCCATTTACCAATGCTTCATATTTTGAGATGTTATTTGTGCATGGAAACATTAGTTTATATGCCTTGGGTATTTTGTAGCCTTGAGGAGTGATAAATAGAACCCCTACTCTAGATCCTTGTTGTGTGAAAGAACCATCAAAATACATCTTCCATGGATATTCAGTTAAGTGCATGATTGTTTCATCTAGAAATTCAATTATCAAAGTTGCATCATCTTGTAATGGTGAATTAGCTAGTTGATTTTCTAGGACTTGTCCTTTGATATCCCTTCTGTCCACGTACTCAATATCAAATTCACTTAGAATTAAGACCCATTTTGCTAGTCTTCCTGCCAATGTTGTTTTACTCAAGAGATATTTGAGAGGATCTATTTTTGCAATAAGTTTCACTGTATGCAAGAGCATGTAGTGTCTCAATTTCTGGGATGCAAAGACAACCACTAACCAAGATTTTATAATAATACTATAATTGAGTTCATAAGACACTAAGGTCCTGCTGATATAATAGACCGCTCTTTCCTTTTTGTTTTCATCCTCCTGTGCTAGCAATACTCCAAGTGATGTAGTCGTAGCTGAGATATAGAGGAGTAGTGGTTTTCCATGAATAGGCACCGCAAGAATGGGAGGCGTAGACAAGTAATCTTTTAATTCTTTGAAGTTGGTTTCATAATGCTCATCCCATTTGAAAGTAACACCTTTATGTAGCAGTTTTGTAAAAGGTTGCGCTCTATCAGCTAGTTGTGACATAAATCTACTGATGGACTAGAGTCTTCCTTGAAGCATCCTCATCTAATTGCTATTGCGATGAGGTGACATTTCTAGTATAGATTTTACCTTTTCAGGGTCCACCTTAATTCCTTTTGTTGATATAATAAATCCTAAGAGTTTTCTTGATTGGACTCCAAATGCACATTTCTTTGGATTAAGCCTGAGTTGAAATTGCTCCATGCGATCTAGTATCTTTATCAAGTCTTCAATATGAGTTGTTATTACTTTTGACTTTTCTAGTGTATCATCCACATAGTCCTCCATGTTTTTGTGTATTATGTCGTGGAAGATTGTTGTCATGGCTCTTTGGTATGTAGCGCCCACATTCTTTAGTTCAAATGGCATGACGTTCCAGCAAAATGTTTCCCATGCGCATGTAAATGCTATCTTTTCTTGGTCCTTGGGAGAAATCTTAATTTAGTTATATCCTGAGAATCCATCCATAAGAGAATACATCTGATATCCAGCTGTGAGATCTATAATCATGTCAATATTTGGTAGCGGAAAATTATCTTTAGGACAAGCTTTGTTTAGGTCTCTAAAGTTTGTGCAGATTTGATAGATTTATCTATTTTAGAAATTGGTACCACATTAGAAATCCATTCTACGTAAGCGATGACTCTTATGAATACAACTTTCAATAGTTTTTCCAGCTCTATTTTCACTAGTAATGCCACATGTGGATGCATCTCCCTCTATTTTTGTTTCATGGGTTTGATCCCAGGAGCTATAGATAAATGATGCATTATTAATTCAAGGTCAAGTCCAGGCATATCGATGTAAGACCATGCAAAGTTGATCTTCTTCTCTTTGAGGAATTCAGTGAGTTGTATCTTTTCTTCTTCTGATAAGGATTGTACCAGGTGAACAAATTGAGGAGCTTCTGTTGTTCCCAAGTTAACCGGTTGTCTAGGTTCTATCAGAAATGAAGATCTTTCTTGAAAGTGCTCAAAGGATATCAAGAATCTCATCTTTTGGAGCCTTTGAGAGGTTTTCATCATCAGATACGTCTTTTATTTTTACTTTGCTAGAATCTGATACTGCCACAACGTGGTTTTCACCATCAGTTCTTTTCTTATTTTTACTTTTCAATTTGTGACTAAGAAATTTGATATCCTCCTTTGTCATGTTTACACTCTTTGCATTGGTGGAAGAAGGATAAGGTTCACAAGTGTTTAGATAACATGCCAAACTATAGTCATTGGGAAAGTTCATGATAGGAGTAGGATCTGAATTGGTCCAATCAATTAAGTCAAGGTTTACTAAGGATAATGGTTCAAAGTTTGGTAAGGACAACATTGCATCAACGTCAAGACTATTAAATGACAAGACATATTTCGTTAAGTCAGCTTCTACAATGTTTAGATCATCAAGAGTCAAAATCATCATTAATAGGGTCATTGTTAGTAATATGCAGACCTAACTCTAGCGACTCATCAGTTGAGATTTCCTCTTCTTCTCTCATAAAATTGGAACTCATAGCTTGTATCCTTTGAATGTCCTCTAGACCTAGCAAAACACCAGCATCTCCATAAAAAATCCTAGGTAGTGGTATCTCATCTGATTATGGGACAACAATAGTGTTAGGGGAAGTGTTAGAACTCTCTCCTCTCTCTAATAGAGATGCAAATTTGTGGATCACATCTACTTAAATGTCCATGGTAGAATTGGATAGGACATCCCATTCATAATCATGTGAGTCAGTTATTTCATCATCAGATTTGTTTAAGAACTCAGCAATAGTTACCTGATGTACTCTATTAGCCACTTGTAGATCAAAGTGAGGTAAGTCTAAGACATGTGAAATTGTGACCAATTGCCCCCAGTTAGGATGTATATCTTGTTGTTGGGGTATTTCTTCAGGAGTTTCTTCTATCAGTGGAACTTATGGAGAGTCTTCTATTGTTTCCTCTACTCTTTGGACATCAGTTTGTGGAAACAAAGGAACATGAGGCTCTTGTTGTGCTACAAAAGTAGGTACATATCTTTCTCCTTGATATTCGGGATACTATGTACCAGTGTGTAATAATCTTTCATATGTCCATGGTTCCATTGTTGTTTCTTCTTCTTCTTCATCATCACTTCCTTCATCAAAGATTGGACCATCTCTAGAAGTAGGGTTTTCTGAATTGTTATTGAAACCTAATCCTATTTTGTCTTTGGTGTTTCTGAATTCCATGTGTACATGTTCAACAAGTCCTTTTAATTTATCTCCTAAAGGTCCCTTCCCTTTGTATCCCATTTGTTTGAGAAGTTCATATCCTTTACCATACTTTTCTAGGGATATCTCCACATGTTTTACCTCATTTTCTCTTTGTTCTCCCTTATAGAGCCAAGCCAAGACTGCTTTATCTTCTTTTTCACCCTCTTGAGAAGTAGAGGCTCTAACCATACCAGTAGGTTTGTGGATGTATTTTTCTTTTGATGTAGTAGGTGTGAAAGATGAGGAAGGTTTCCCATAAGAACTTGGAGACATGGGAATGTTAGTCAATGACGGTGTCATGTCTATTTTGTATTCTCCCATATTGGTTTCTTCAAGTTTTAGTGTCTTTCCAAAGATTCTCATCACCATTTCTTTAGAAGTTTTAGATACAGATTCTTTTGGGATTTCCTTATTATGAGGAACCATACTATCTACTTTGACATTGTTGCAAGTATAGCTTGAATCTGCAGGAATTATTACTTCCACCCCATTATGTGGGAATTTGATGCATTGGTGGTAAGTAGATGGAACTGCTTGCATTTCATGTATCCAAGGTCTCCCTAGTAAAATGTCACAGGCCAATGGTAGATCGAGAACTTGACATGTCACATTTTGTTCAATTTGTCCTATTATGATTGGTAGAACAATAAGCCTTGATAGTTATCTTACTCTTTGGATGATCTTTCTTCTTCATTGTAAGCCTTGATAGTTATCTTACTCCTTGAATCAATTGTTTGTTGTGAAAGACCCAACTTCTTTATTAAATTGAGAGTACATATGTTCAACCATGTGCCTCCATCTATCAATACATGTCTGACATGGGATTTGTGAATCAGGACTTCAATGTGTAGGGGTTGGTTATGCGGATGTGTCAATGATTTGTCATCTTCTTCTGAAAAAGAGAGGTAATGTGGAGATGAGATATGATTTACCATTTCCTGGAACTTGTCTACATCAATATCTTTTGGAACATTGGCATAATGTAGGGCTTGTTCAAGAACTTCCCTATGCACTAAAGAGATCTTGAGTAACTCAAATATAGAAATATGGGCTGATGTTCTTTGCAACTGGTCTACTAGGTTATAGTTTGCAGATGGGATAGTAACTGTTTGTCTTGTTTCTTTTGGTTTGAGAATTGTGACAATAGGTACTTTTGAGGATGTTGCTTGCTTGGATGAGGATTGCACTCCTTTGATCGTGACTTATGCTTGGCTTCGAGTCACCGCATTTGATTGTGTTGATGTGTCTTTGGCACCCTTAATAGTTATCACATTGATTGATTCATATTTAATGTCCAACATGTTGATCATATTGTCGTTATTAGAGTAGGTGTAATTCACTTTATTTCCTTTTCCTTTAGAAGCTTCCCCTTTTTCGCAGTTAGGGAATGGTTTGTTAAATTCTGTATGATCTTCATTGGTGGTATGTCCTTCCACTTTGATTTGACCTCCTTCAATAAGGTCTTGTATAACATGTTTGAGTTTAAGACAATCATTAGTCTTATGTCCTTTATTTTAATGAAAAACATAATAAGCATTGTCATTCCACCATCTTGATTTAACTTTTGGTTCCTGAGGTTTTGAATCAGGAATTGTGAGGACTTTATTATCCAAGAGTGTCTTCAAAACTGTCTTGAGAGGTTCTCCCAATGGAGTAAATGTTCTTTGAGGTCTAGTCCATGGTTTACTCTTGTTTTTCTCATTGTTTTCTCTTGGTATTGTGGTTGTTACCTTAGCTTCTTTGTTCACTTGTAAGTTGTTTGTTAGATTTAACACTGCTGGTTTAAGATTAACATTGGGTGCATCTACCACTCCATCATTAACAACGTTCTTGTTTTGTTTCCACCACTTACGCTTGTTGTTGTAGTTGGTATATTTATTATCACTTTTTAGTGTGATTTCTCCTTTCTTTATCATGATGGATGGTACATCTTCAACATGGATGGCATTCCTGATCATCCTATCAAAACTTGGTGAATCTTGCATTTGCAACGCATAGTTCATCTCAGGTACCAGGTTGTTAATAAAGATTTCCATCTTTTCTGATTCGGGTATTGCTCTTGAGTACCTAGCAAAGATTTTCCTCCACCTTTGTAAAAAGTGTGTAAAGGATTCACCTGTTCGTTGCTTTGTGTTACATAGATCCATCATTGTTATGTTATGTTGTATATTATAGGAGTACTATTGAACAAAATGTTGGATTAACTCCTCAAAATATTTCACACTTGGTGTGAGTTTGGAGAACCACTCCATAGCATTTCCGCCTAGACTTCCTGAAAACAACCTCATTAGGTATGTAGGTTCGTGCATGTACTCAATGTTTAGAGCACAAAACTCTCTCACATGGTCATGAGGATCAGTTTATCCCATGTATTTTTCATATTTGGGTCTTGCCATGTTGGGAGGAAATAGGATAGTGTTGATACTCTTGTCAAAAGGAAATGGACATATGTGGTCCAAAGAGTATTTTTTTGTTGGTTTACCCTTTTCTTGCTTGAGTTTTGCAAGTTTGGATTGCATTAAGGTCAATTGATTGGTGAGAATAGAAATTGGTGTTGGTACCTCTTTCTCCTTTAGTCTCTCAACATCATAATCTTTAGGGAGTTTGACTCCAAGAGATGCTAGATGTAAGAAGTATTTCTCCTTGTCTTCACCAATGATCTTTTCCAATGTCCTTTGGAATTTTCTACTTTGTTTGAGCTTGTTGTACTCATCCTCGGGTACGTCTCCATCACTATCCGATTCAAACAAAGGATAGTTGATATGTTCTTCTTCTTCACTATTGTTGTCTTGAGCTTTTTGGTTTTGTTCATTGTTGTATTCATCAAAAGCTCTACTCCATCCTTGATGAGGAGCGTCCATTGCGGGTGAGTCTTGATCGAATAAGGGATTACAAGATGTCTCTCCTTGTTGAAATTGTAGTAATCTAGGAGATATCTCTAATTTGTCAGCAAGATACTTGTTATGTCTCTTCTTAACCATGAAAGTTGGTCCTCAAATTTGTCTAAGGTTTCCCAATAGTGTCAAATAGGATCTCAAATTGTCCAATTAAGTGTGTCCAAGTAGAAGTCTGTTTGTGTTTGTTGGAAGTGAATGACTCCAGCGTCAGAGGGTTAGAATTCCCTGATAGTGAGCTGGGAATTAAGATGTTTTGATAAGTGAGTATACCACACATTTTGAGACCAATTATGAGAGTTCAAAAGGACATGCAAGGTAGACTTGTAAGAAAGTTGTGAAATAGTGATAGGCGGACCATCAAGAGCAACAGGGCCAGACTGAAGAGCCAAAAGGGTATCCAAAAGTATTGAATTTATCTGAGAGATAGGTGTGTAAGTGCCCCCTATCCTAGATGCGACTTCCTAAATGCGAGGCTTGATTTTCCAGATGCGAGCTTTGAAATGCAGTATGTGAGCTTTGATTTTCAGAATACGAGCAACTTTCCTACATGTGAGCCGGGAATGACCAAGATCGACTAAGTTCCCTGGATGTGAGATAATGCAACCAGATGCGAGCTATGACTAACTAAAAGTGAGCCTTTGTTGGTTTTTCATGTTTTTGTCAAATTTGTCTCAGAATACATGAAATTTTGTCTGTCTGTAGAGTTTTTTTGAGACTTTCTAGTGAGTTGCAAACAACATGTATGTCAGGGAATGAAAATTATTGCTTGTTTTAAAATTTTATCTTTTTAGTGAGCCTCTTGGACACATCAAGCAATGTTATTTTGTTAAGGGTGATCAAACACTTTCCCTATTCCCTAGATTCTAAGCATAGAATGAAAATATTTGCTCGTAGACTCAGGTACACAATCACATGCTAATCAGAATACGACCATCACCAAGCATGTAATGGATCTAGTCATGATGCCATATTAGCTGACTTGAAATGCAAGTGAGGGCATGAAATGATGAGTATCTTGGGGCAATTACTATTTGCCTTGCACAAATATTATCACCCCTTCAGAGATAAACCGGGTAGTTTGACTACAAGTATTTTATAATTGTGGGCATTTGTTCACAATTATCTCCCATAGAATTGTGCAAGGCAAAATTGAGGCGTATATCCCTATGAGTACTCAAATGTGTGTAGTCTCGCAAGAAAGATTCAAGCGGCTCCGCTCTACACACACTCAAGCATGTTCAAGGAATGATGTCAAAATTCCAAGAACAAAGCCAACTACATTTTCTGAGGCTTTAGCCTACAAGGAAGTGATTATCTAGAGTGAGTTGGAAGGGTTGGCATAAAACCTGTCCTTACTTGGGTCATCCCGGGAGATTTTTTCCTCAACCGATAGGCCCTCTAATGTTTTTGAAAGCAATGAAAATGATTGGCAAGCTTAGGAGTCTAGATTTCTAATTCTTCAAAAGAAGAAGAGCATACTCTCCTATTCCATGCCGTTTTCTCCCACAGACACACCAAACATGTTCATTTCCTCAAACTTTGGAACTCAAAACTCAATCTCCCATGACGAGTCTTTGATTCTTCCACTTGGAAAGAAGAGCAAATACCCTAGTGATACTAAGTAATAAGCTAAAGTTCATCTTTTAGTTCCTATTGTAAGAATGCACAAAGCATATGAAAGCAAATTTGTGTTGTTTAATTTCCCCAAATTAGGTGATTTGCTTATTCATTTACTCTCCCAAAATTAGACAATGAATTTGCTTTGTTCTTTTTCCCACAAGATTTAGTGCTTTGCTTTGTTCAATTACTATCCCAAAAGAATAATACAATTGAACTTGTTCATTTACCATAAGATTTTAATGCTTTGATTGTTCAATTTCTATCCAACTTTAGAAAAGTGAATTTGCTTTGTCCATTTACTCCAAATTCCTCTCAAATCTTAAATTGACTTTTGAGTTTCTGATTTTCCTTAAAGGAAAAGAGCATAATCCTTTGGTCAATTTACTAAGTGATGGAAAATGTATTTAGTTTTAAAGCTTTGAACAAATAGAGTTCAAGTTGAGATGTTTGGAAACCTGCAAACCACAAATTAGTAGTTACTTTCCACCTTTTTGAGAAAAAAAGGCTCTGACAACAACCTGCAATCAAAAGTTAGGTTTTTTAAAGGATAGAAATAGACATGGTCAAAAGGTTAGCGATCAAACATTCAAATTTGCAAATCAATCAACCAGATGCGATTGCCTTTTCTAGATGCGAGCTTAGATATCCTGTATGTGATTAATAGTTCTGAATGTGATGTTTTGCACAAAATGCGATACATAATTTACTGGATGCGATCTTTTACCAGATGTGATATAGGATATACCAGATGTGAGCTAATAAATCTTGGATGCAATCTGATTTCCTATATGCAAGGCCCTTTCCTGCATGCAAGCCTTGATCAACTAAAGGCTACTCTGAACCTGAAAATAGAGTACACAAATTAGCCAAAAATGATAAGAAGATGAGGTAAAATTCAAGGATTTGCCCCACGGTGGGCACAAAAAATGTGTGTGTATTTTGTGGATCTACTAGCTACAACACAACACTTCAATATGTCATTGCATTAGTGAAATAACATGAAATATCAAAGGAAAAGCACATATATATCACCAAAATCNATAGAGTACACAAATTAGCCAAAAATGATAAGAAGATGAGGTAAAATTCAAGGATTTGCCCCACGGTGGGCACAAAAAATGTGTGTATTTTGTGGATCTACTAGCTACAACACAACACTTCAATATGTCATTGCATTAGTGAAATAACATGAAATATCAAAGGAAAAGCACATATATATCACCAAAATCGACATATTGCTCCTTATCTAAGAAGAGTATAAAATATGCTATAATTGCCCTCAGATTATGCATAAATCAGTGGCAACATCATGCTTAGAATAGAAGATTTAATTAAAATGCAAGCTAAAATGCTCAATCAAAGTTCATTTTAGAGCTCCAATTGAAAGTTTATAACAATCTTAAGAGTAATGAGCTAAAATGCATTTAAACTCTCTAAGAATGTGAGCAACATAAGTTTGCAAATGAATTCTAAAATTAGGGCCCATTGAGCTTAAAATTCATTCCATTTATAGAAGAATTTGAGGAATGAGAGGTTAGGATTGAATGGTGAAGAGAGGTGAAGATTAAATCTTTGGTGATCCATGTGAACTGATCCAAGTGATTTAACTCTCGTTGGCTAGGGAATTGACTTTCCCTTTTGTAAGAGGAGTTGTAATTAGGATTTTATTTAATTCATTTTAATTAATTACATAAGCCATCTATTTGTTTCTTTTTGATTTAATTGATTTGATTTGATTTGATTGACTAAAGCAATTAAAGTAATTTAGTGATAAGACCACTTACGAGATTAAATTTGATTTAGATGAATTATGTCAATTAATTGAAGAATTGTCTTGACATAATTAGGGGTATGATCACACTTAGGGAAAATAGGGTCTATGGTCAGAGCATACCAAATTAGGGTGGTTACAGTACCAAGATCTTAGTGAATTTTCTAGGAATCACTCGCAACACATCAAATCAAAATGCATTATTTTACTTCAAACCACGTAAATAATATAATTGTTGTCAATATTGGGAGTGAAACTTATGAGTCTACAAGTTTTAGCAAAAAATGTACTCTCTTTTAAAATCACTTCAAATTGTGAGAATTCTAGAGATTTTTGTTTGCATTATAAATGTTTGTATAGAATTTAATTTGGAGCATATTCATGATTACCTAAACAAGAGTTGTATTTAGTAGATGTATTAAAACAAAAAGAATATTATCAAGATTTGAGAGGAACTTTGCTCCATTGTAGTCTTATTATGTATTTTTATTTACCATTCCATAATATATTGCCTAAAAATTAATTACGTCGAAGACATTTCATATCTGAGAAGAATGACGAATTTCCAAATCAACCGTCTGTGCATAACATGAGAGGCGCGCAATATGATTAAAATGTTACTCGTCATTGGATTGTGCAATTGTCCACTATTTTCATTTGTCAGAATGAATTTGCGTCTATTATTCTATCTGTACGATGACAAGACGATTGGAGGGATCCTAACTGTCCATCATTTCTTGTCTGTTTCCCACCTTTTTTCTTGTCATTTTTTACTACTTTCCCTATGATATGAGGGTTATAAGTTGGTGTAGTTTCCACGCAATGACACATCCAATGTGCTCGGTCTTTAAACCTCAAATATTAAACTCAATTCATTTGGATCACCGTCACTATTTCAGCTCGCCCTACTTTTTTTTATCTAAATAACATTCATATGACAAAGCAAGAACCTCTATGCATAGGATGACCACTATGCTCACATACCTGCTTGAGTTTTCCCTGGCAACAACATGTATTTCCCTCATTATCTTGTTTCAAGCAAGTCAATCACGTGCTTGACAACTTTGACCTGGTTGACATGATATGCTCCAACTGTTAGTTGATGACACGTCGAAATGTGTTCTCATGCATTTCAAAGAATTATGAAAACATCATATTCATTAAACATTTCATCTTAATTCAAAAAGTCCACGAAATGGTGTGGGTCTTTATATTGCATACTAGGAACATTCCAAAGTTAAGTGCTATGAAACGATGAAATTGGCATAATTTATATGCTTTATTGTATTTGCAGTAGGCAATATACTATTGCATTCACTTGTTGTGCACAATTAGTCAATTAGTTTTGCACCAATCAACCAATCATAAGTCACTATTTTTTTCCTCCTTGAAGTATTTCTAAAGTTTAGATATTTATTTATTCATTTTCTATATTCTAAAAATTACTTATCTCCAATATGATTGGTTGAAATAGTTTGGTGTTATAGAACACTTTCTATTATTTTTGTATTAATGTTATTTTAATCATAGTTTTGTAATGTATAACTCATACATCATTTAATTAATTTTGAAATTATTTTTTAAATTTATAGTATATTTTTTATGATATGCTAACAATATTATAATATATAACTATTATATATTCTAAAATATTTAATATATTATATTTTTAATATATATTATAAATAATAAATAATTATTACAATTTCTAATATATATATATATATATATATATATATATATATATATGCAATATTATATAATTTTAGGCTTTAAGATTTTATACAAAGTTTCTTATTTTAATGAAATGTTTAAATATGATTAGATATGAAATGTGCTATTTAAGATTATATGTTATTTATATGGTAAATTATATTATTAATAATTTAGATTTATATATCATAATTTAATATTATTGATAAATATATATTAAATTTTTTAATAATTATCATTTATTAAAATAAATATTTATCATATATTATAAGACTTAAACTAAAATCTAGTAAGAATGGGTGCATTCCGGTTGCCCCATAGTCATGGTATAATGATCTACTTTCTTGTACAATGTAAATGAAAATAAAATTAACAGTTTACAAGTTTTATATGTTAATTGATTTTCTATTGATTATTTTTCACTAAAATATTATATCATACCGTTTTGTCTATGCTACTTTCTATTTTGCCAAAATGTCTTGCACATGGATTCAATCATTTTGTAGGTCATAAATTTTATAGACACCTCATTAATTCACTAGGATCCTACGATTGCAAGATATTCAAAACATGTAGGTATTGCAAAAGTTTTATAAGCTTTCAAAAAAATACATTCTATTAGATAGTATCAATAACCATATTATATATTTGCTACTTCAAACACATTTTACTAAATTTAAAAATAAAAAATAAAATTAAAGATCTTTACCTTCCTTTGTTCATTTCAAAATTCAATTTTATTGTCCCCTTCCACGTATCTTCCCTACCCATTTCACACTAAGTTGCAATTGCTAGTTTAAGTTAATTTGTGCTTTAGTGTATCATTTTAATTTAAACAGCAGATTTAAGTAAAAAAAATCCTTCATAATTTTAAGGAACCCTAACCCTAGATGGAGGAGAAACTCGAACCCTAGAATTTCAATAAATTTAGGAACCCGAGCCCTTCAAACCCCAAGCTATTCATTTGCTGCAGCTACACTTCTAATTTTTGAGCGCTTGATTAAGAGAATGAATTGTTAATGGAGGAAAATGAATATTTCCCAATTGCAGCGACCAGGTGGGAATTTGCACTGTGTTACTCGGCTACTCTGTTTTTTTTTTTCATTGTTTTGGGTGCATATGTTATTTTTTTTGTTTTTGTTTTTGTTTTCACAATGATAACAACATAGCTTGGTGAATTTGTTTCAGCAGTATGGTTGATAGATTTATCTGGAAGGCATTGTTTTTCAGAATGGACGGAATTGGAAAGAAAACACTCTGGTATGGTTCGAACTTTTATTCGTTATATGATTTTTGTTTTTCTTTCCTAGTAAATTGTGCGGATCACTCTATTTTTATTAAATAACATAGTTTTGCATTGTTCCAGAGACTATATATGTTTATTGGAATCGTTCAGGATAATTACTTGTATATATATTTATGTTAAAAAATGTGCAGTTTTGATTTATTTGTTATGAAGCTCTGTCCTGTAGTTGATGAGTTTTCTTTAAAAAGACCAAATCATATAAATAATTAAGCTTTACTAGACATTTGTTGTTTTTTAAATAATTCAAATTAAGTTCAGCATTTCAAAATTCATCAGTAACACATATTTGTCTGTCACTTAACTGTTCTCTCTCCATCAGAGCCAAAATAACAGACAAAATGACTGTTGGATATCTCAAATTGCTTTACAAAAATTGTTGAAATGTCATAGAAAATGTGAAAGTAATTTAGTGACTAGAGTTGAAGTACTAGACAAAATGAAACGTTGAAATGTCATGGAAAGTATGAAAGTAATTTAGTGATTAGAGCCGAAGTACCAGACAAAACTACTGTTGACTATCTCAAAAAGTTTTACAGAACCTGCCAAAATGTTATGGAAAGTACGAAAGCCATTCAGTAACTACTCTATTGAGTTTTTCATTTAGCACGTTCATAAATATTTTAACCTTGGTTTTTCACAAATAACTGGTGATAATATCTGTTTTTTGCTTCTATTTTGGACGATACACAAGTTCAATCTGTCTTTTGAACTTGTTGTTGGATAAAGTGGAGCTCATATGCTCTGCATTTATGGAAGACTGGATTCCTCGCAAGCTTCAGCATTTACTGATTGCCTCAAACTGTATACAACCTTTTTTTATGCAATCTTGTACAAGCATGCATGGTGGATTCCTTATTATTTTAGCATGCGTAATCTAAGTTTGTGAAATCAGCAAGGTTGAAGCCATCGGTCTTAAAGTATTCAATTTCGAACTTTCATGTTTCATTTTTTGTTCTGCAACAACATTCATTTTACAGTACAAAATTGGAGTACTTTAGGAGAAGTCGCAAATCAAGATTCCAGATTTAAAGCTATTCTGGCTTGGTGTTAGTTAGGTGAGTCAAACTACATACCATTTTCGTTTAGAGAATCTCATACAAGCAGATAGTGGTAGATTTGTCTGGATCATTTTAAAAGCTAAATCGCGCTCCAGTTGTTTCTAGAAATTTCAAGCATTGCTTTCATATTTGGTATGAAAGATGAAAATATCACTTCATTGTTTTACAATTAAATACGAAGGAGATAATGGGGAAGACACTGGGAGGCGTCCCGCCCTTCCCCTGTCGTTCCCCTGTCCCTTAAGCCAGGTAAAACCAGTTATGCATAAGAATGAATCCCATCCCCTGTTCAAGATCCTACAGCTCAACACAAAATTCCAGCAAGAATATAATCGCACAATCCCATTCTCTACATGAAAAACAGACTCACAACTGTCTCATCACGAGTCCTTCTACCATCTTCCAGAGTTACAAAAGCACTCCAAAGCTTTTAACATAAAATTAAATGTACATGTCTGCTGACTTCTTTTCATTTGGTAATAATGGCTTCTTCATATTGGAAATTTCAAGCATTGCTTTCATATTTGGTATGAAAGATGAAAATATCACTTTATTGTTTTACAATTAAAGACAAAGGAGATAATGGGGAAGACCTAAGTCCGTCGTATAAAATGTCCTAGTTAGATCTCTCTAAACCTCAATCATCTCATTGTCACTTTCAGACCGTGAAACACTGGGAGGCGTCCCGCCCTTCCCCTGTCTTTCCCCGTCCCTTAAGCCAGGTAAAACCAGTTATGTTAGCATAAGAATGATTCCCATCCACTCTTCAAGATCCTACAGCTCAAGCACGCCTTGAACACAAAATTCCATTCCCGAGATGAAAAACAGACTCACAACTATCTCATCTCGAGTCTTTCTACCATCTTCCAGAGTTACAAAAGCACTCCAAAGCTTTAACATAAAATTAAATGTACATGTCTGCTGACTTCTTTTCATTTGGTAATAATGGCTTCTTCATATTGGCCATGAGTAGCCTAAACTTTGATCACCGAATTCGATAGAAATGCAACTTTTAATCCTGAGAATTTATCAAAAGCGAATTGGGCATTCTCCATGCTGCCAAGAATGACATACATGAGAACAAATTTTGATAAAAGTTTCTTATCTTGGCTATAAAAATGTCTATTTTTGAGCACGTGGGAATGGTTTTCTTCAGTTGTTTATAACTTTTAGATGACTGTATAAGAGAAAGGGGCGAATTCAAAAAGTTAAATTTCCTAAACTGGTTTCTAAGTTCATTTTCAGAACACAAAGCCTACAAATTTCTAAAGAAGTTTCTACTATGTGATATCAATTTAGCATTGCCCAGGAAGCCTTGTTTTTTATTTTTATTTTATATTTTTATTTTATAAATTTCTCTTCTTTTCACAAGGTATATCAATTAATGGCACTGATTTATTACAAAGGAATCTCTCATTTCATTTCTCTTCTTTGTTAGAGATCTTTTTGTGTGTAGATGAAGTGTTGGTTCCATGACCAAAACTTGGGTTGTGCTTGACTAGGAATCATTATACACGTTTGTTATAGCTTTGTCATCATTGTTATAGCCAAACATGGAATTTCTTAAGTGGCTAGCTTTCTTTTTAACTGCTGGTTGGTCGTGATTCTTCAATTTCCTCATTATGGGACTTTGCTTTTGTTTGAGAAGGGTAGCATGTGACGTGAAAAGGGTAGCTATTATGTGGCATTGTTGGTGTGAAGAAGTTAAAAGGTAGAGATGAAACCATCGCTTTAGTTAGTTGGTTCATTAAATTCTACAGTGCGACCAAGACTATAAACAGTTCCATCATATTGTTCTCCTTTTGAAATTTGCAGCCTCAATGCACATCTTCTCAACAACTTGAGTCCAGCGGCTATGCAAACTTGAACCACCGCCCACCCAATTTGATAAAGCATTAATGTGGTTGATGCATCCCGTTTAATGAGACTTGATTGGCATTCGTTTCAAAAGCGTGTTATTCACTTATACCATGCGGTGGATGTGGACATCTTCTCATCGAGATGAACCACTAGCCACTAGTTTGACAGAGCCATGTTGTGCTTTCTTTAAAGTTGACATGACATATATAGTCCACAACTTTTAATACAGAGGCTTCCCGTTTAATGAGATGGCTACTTCCCAAAAATCTTTCCGACTTAGGATCCCTACAAATACCTTGTTGGCTCTTTCTAAATTTATATGTGCCTTCAATTGAAACTACTTACAACTTTTCTTGAGTCATTGTTGCACTTTCTTCTAGACCAGGTATTTCCTACAAAATTTCTTCCTTGACTTAGGGAGTGCAATAAATTTTGGTTATTTAAATTCTTCTCTTGTTTCTCGCTTCCTTCCTCCTCTTTCTTTCTTGAATAGTTAATCCGTTATTTAATTTGTTAATATGTATTTGAAAGGTCTAGATACTTTAATACTTTCATGTGTTGTTTCCTTCTTTTTCTTTACAACATGCCTCCTCTTTCCTAACATAAATATATTTCTATATGTATTTCTTATTTTAGTAGGGAAAGAAAACCAAAAGCTCTTCATTTAATCTATTCATGATGGCATCAAATATTTCAATTAGAGGAAATGAACCACCATTGTGTTTCTTAATAGCTCAGAGGCCTCTCTTATGATACATTTTTGTTCTCAAATACATGCATATGCCTCTTCACAAGAAAACTTTAGAAAAATTAGGAGGCCTCTCTTATGTTACATTTTTGTTCTCAAATACATGCATATGCCTCTTCACAAGAAAACTTTAGAAAAATTAGGAGGCCTCTCTTATGTTACATTTTTGTTCTCGAAGACATGCATATGCCTCTTCACAAGAAAACTTTAGAAATGAGGTGTGGGATTAAAGCTGGGGCAAATCACATGGTTAATAAACTTGTCAGCATACTCTGATTACCTATAAACACAAAAAAGTCCTTGCAAACATAGCTTGAGTATTAGTTGCAAAGCATTCAAAAGTAAGAAATTTAAACACTAATCCTTACAATTTAATTATGTTAATTACATTGAAATCCAACGAAGCGTCTTGTGGAAGAAAACTATAAATTCGTCGAGCGAGCACCTAAACTATAAATTCGTTGAGCGAGCACCTTGATGAAGTATGTTGCGACCTTTCCCATGCTGCCACCCTAATCGCATGCCATGGTTCGAACATCTTTCACCATTTTGCCTCCAATGCTAAAATGAGAGTATTGAAACAAGGTGAGGACATGCATCGAAAGATATAGGATATAGGGATTTTGTTTTGTGATTGCACCTTCCCTAGTAGACATGTATGTAAAATGTGGAGGTATACACAAGTCACATCAACTATTTGACAAAATACCCTCATAAGAGATGTAATCTTATGAAATGCCATGATTGCAGGGTATTCATAGTTATGTCCAAACAAGGGAGGAAACAGAGCACAATCTAGTAGATGCAGAGCGTTCGAACTTAGCTGTCCAGAGAGGATGAGGCAAGTTCTACATGTATATCATCTTAAGAGTATTCATATAGCGAGTCCAAAAGACTAATTTGGCCTAAATACAAGCATATGCACTTAAAATTAGGTCCTGTAGAGCAATTTGCTTAAAAATTTGATCCAATTCATGTGTAATTCTACTGCACAAAACATAGTTGTAGCAACTATTCCATATGCGCAATAATGCAAATAATCAATCCCTACATTCATTCAAAGCCTCAGTTTAGTTTAAACATTGGGTTTAATACAAATATATATAATTGAACTCCTTATCATACCTTTGATGGTGGATGGTGGATAAAATGAGCTCACCAGCTCTTGAAACCATTAGGGATTTTTTTGTTGTTGCGACCACCATCATTGCCACCATGGTGGATAAAGTAATCTAGGAAGGAAAAAGGTGTTAGCATTCTCCACTCTTGAGTATCAAGCACCATTAGCTCCACTCTCTTGAGGGGTTTTGCCTCAAAAACAAATTTGGGGTCCTCTGTTTGGAGGTAAGGAAATAGTGGAACATTTGTTTCCTCTATTTTAGTAGCCAAAGAAATACAAGCTATAGATTAACTGAAGCATCTAGGCCTTTCCATACTATAAATCAATCCAATCCAATCTAGAAATCTAGAAAGGAGATAATGTAATAAAAATTGTAAAACCCATCTCAAATTCATCGCCCAATACCTAATTTCCAAAGACCTAACAAGACAACAAATAATGCTTTGATTTAGGACCATGTGTAATTAGAATTTGGCTGCATCTGTCATCCATGCATGCCTATGCATAAAAAAATGTGACATTAGTCAAAAATTTTGTTTAACTTGTAAATTTTTTGTTCATAATTCTCATGCCTAGCAACTCCTAGCCTCTGCATCCTCTAATTTGAATGAGTTGTAGACATTATCTATGTTTTTGTCTAGCTCAAATTATAGTCCCCTAAATGTTTAAAGATGACCTTGTGCATATTCAGTTCATAAAAGTTTGTATAAACTCCAAGAACATTATGGATGTTGTATTTAGCCAAAAGCTTAGTTCTCCACATACTGTCAGTACAACACTCCAAAGACATTGAAAAGTCACTTCACATGGAAATGAAAATCATTACTGTCACATTCAATTTTGACATTAACATCTGAATATCTCTTATTCTAAATTAGTCTTAATGCCTATGATAGCCCTTCTAATAAAATTCAGAATTTTTCCCATGTCACTTTACTCATTCTTAGGCCTAGGTATTTTTGTTTGGCTGGAAACTCTTAAATGTTATCACAGATTAAGACAATGCCAAACTATTTAAGACAATGCCATATGCATTAATTTGTTGGTGCAAATGATAACAGTAAACATGTATTATAACTATAAAAACAGTTTCTTTATGTTAATATGTGCATGTATTTTTATATTTACAAAAAAATGTTTATTTGTGTAAATATATTCATTTGTTTCTAAAGTTACAAAAAAGAAGAAGAAATATATCTTATGTATATGAATGTTTAATACTTACATGTTATGTACTTATAACTATTAGAGAGCTCACGTGATAACTAGAATTGTGAAGCTTTTAGTTTATAGCATTCAAGTGGGACTGTGTTTTCCATTTTAGGGATTGAGATATTGGAATTGCTAATCATTAAGGAGTCTTCCTCAATTAATTTCTTGATGATAAATGCAAGTTGCATCGAGCCTACTTATTAGTTGGAGGCCAAAATTTCCTCAGCTACCAACTCCTACACTTATAAATATAATACCCCAAAAACTTAATGCCTAAGTTGAGGCGCTTTTCAAGCCCATCATACAACGAGGATCAAGAGAGGTTCGATTCAACCAAATCTAAGCAAGAAGTCATGTATGCAAAGATTGGATGAAAGAAGAAAAAGATATCTAAAACCTGTTATCAATGATTAACAAAGGCAGTCCAAAGACAATAACAATGTTGGGCTTGACGTTAATACCCTGTTTTCAACAAGAAATTGTGATTGTGGTCTTAATAATTTTTTTGTTACAAACAAAGTAAAACGACAACCAAAAATTGACTAAAGAAGTCATTCTCTTCTTCTCTCATGGTAGCCAATGCCAAAGCACTAATGTGCTTCTTGGTCTTCCCGCATCTGTAATGGATCACTTCCAACAATTCATGCAATTTTTTTTCAATTTTTATTTTCCTTGTGCCTGGGAAATATGAATGCCTTTTTTTCAATCGTATCTTTTGATTTTGTTGATGTTAATGTTCCATGGCTAATTGTAGTTGTTATAGATATTTATGTAATTAGTTTTGGAATGGTTTTTCAATGTTGATAAAGGATATCGCTTAACATGTAATTAGTTTTTGGGCATATGTTCGTATATGATGAGACTTGTTGAACAAGAATTCTACAAGATAATGAGGATACAACATTGCAATGCTTATATTATTTTGATCTTTTTAAAAAAATATGGTAATGTTGGTTTATTCAATTAGGTTTGGCCATAAAAAACTTTAGTTATTTATTAGGTTAAAGTAAACAGTATGCTTTCTACAATAGTTAGTAAAATTGTGAACACATGTCCTTTAGTGAATACCATGAAAGAATGTCATTGCAATTGAGGATTAGAGTAGATTCAACTACAAAATGTGATGTGAACAAGAATTTATCAAGCCTATTTATGGCCGAGAATCTACGCCAAAAAATGAATAGGAAAAAAATAATATTTTTAAAAAGGTGATGTAAACAAGAATTTATCAAGCCTATTTATGGCCGAGAATCTATGCCAAAAAATGAATAGGAAAAAAATAATATTTTTATTTTTATAGATTAGCTGGGTTATATATTTTATATTACAATACAATTTATATAATTTATATTAACTTATATTTTATGGCTAATTTTAACAAGATATAACTTTTAACAAAAAATGCATGAAATCTTAGTTTGTTTTTTACCTTAATTTAATTTTTTGGCTTTCCTTTTAACAAAATCGTTTAAAGCTGATTTCAGAATTAACAAATTGGCCTACACCACTGTTAAAGGTGTCATAGTTTGTACACAACATACCATTCTTAACAGATTTTTAATGCCACAATCTATATGCCATTGCACTTTTAACAAATTGTTCTACTTATAGTTTTCAAACAAAGTTTCATTTAGATAGTATAATAATTCCTTGAAACCATTTTTGTGGAGATGTGGCTATGCTTTTAAACAAAGAATGAAATATCCCATACAAAATTGAATACTAGTCTCATATGACTTAATTTAATTTGGTAAACCATGACCCAAACAATCCATTACTTTCCAACCACTCTCTACTACTCGATATCTAATCTTCAAACATCATAACACCCAACCATTTGTTGTTACTTATTTTACTTCTTATAATACACATGCATAATACAATACTAGTTCACTTTAGGTCCACGTAGACGATATTTGATACTGTGCCTACCATGCTTATTTTTAGCCTTGCTACTTACACAATATTTATATTCGTTGTTCTCAGGTACTACAAGAATCATGTTGCAGAATCATGTTGCTCGGTGAATCAACCAACAAATCTTGCAACTAATGTTCAGTCTCTATTTTTAATTTTGTCAACCAATTGCCATGATATTGTACAAAACTTCAGAGCTGAATGCCAATTCCCACTTGTGGAAGAAAAATATGTCATTACACTTCAAGATAGCTATATTGAGTTGGAGGGCCTTTTCACCTTCAGTAAAGAGATGTATTATGATCGACATTACACAAGTGGTGCAACACTCTCCATAGTTCAGGAATATGAGATGTACTTGAACAAAAGTAATCATTTGTCTTACCTTCCCACTAAGTAGTTTAAGAACATGCATCTAATAAATAAATGTCTTGGAAGAATGTAGTTTTCCATAATTTGTGTATTGTTCAATTGGCTTGTTTATAGAGAGATTATGGTATACAATGCACTTTTATATGAAAAACAAACTAACCTATATCCTCATTCACAATTAATTTCTACAAGGGGTCAAAAAGGGTAAATCAACAACTTAT
>MU227449.1:474395-495110 GCA_018584345.1 Thuja plicata
TGGAAGGGCTTGGCTTTAGCTTGTTACCGGTTGGGCATCCACTCTCACCAGCTCTGCTAAAGCTCTTGGGAGGTAGCCACTCTAGAAGAATCACATGAATTTCTCTTACACCCAAGATCCATAAAGGTAAGGGAGAGGATACGTTCATGTAGTTATTAGGATTACAATCTAAAAAACACTTCAATCACGCAAGACAATTATTCATTTTAAGCACCAACCGAAGTGTGTTTTAACTACCAAAAATAGATATAAGAAGTTGTGAAAACACGCAAGGTCTTCAACAAACATCCTGCAATAAACCCATTAGTAGTTTGTAATGCCTTTCTTCATTTCAACGTCCTGCAATAAACATGTTAGAAGTTTTATGATGGCTTTTTCTTTATCTCAGCATCCTGCAAACCACTGTTATGCTGTTTCAAAAGATAAAATTAGAGAATCACAGTTGTCAGAAAATAGTAGGTGGTTAGAAAACCGAGGCAATGAAATATTAAACTGAAAGCTCTGGACTTCAATTTTGCACAATAAAGTATACTAGATCACGCGAAGAACATTTCTATGCTACGCGAAGAACTAGAAAGTTCGCGCGAAATGAAAAGAAATTTCGCGCGAAATTAAAATAGAACCTGTACGAAAGTACGAACAAAATGCAAAAAAAGTGAAAAATATGAAATGAAATGAGGCCAGATAGAAATATACCTGTCCCACGATGGGTGATAGATGCCAATTTTTGGGTGTTACACCGAGCGTCTTCCCTGAATTGGCAGAAGTGAGCGTGGCTTATCGCAATATCTCAATGGTGAGAGGTGGGAAATGACAGACATGTCCAAAATCCCAACTTAAACCACTTATTGTCCTGGAATAGTAGATAAGATTATATGTTGTTACCCTTCAAATTCGTCAAGATGATGTGAATTTGAGAGCCTTCCCTTGTGCTTGAGTTTTGATTATTTGACTTAGTTGGGTTTTCAAGTTTGTATGCTTGGTTTGAGGTGATATTCATATTAGAATAGAATATGGTTTTATTATGATTATTAAATAATAGATTTATTTAATCCTATTAATTATAGGAATAATATTAAGAGGGTATTTAATTAATTAAATATATTTGTTATTAAAAATATTTAATGTGTGTATGTGTATGTGTATGTGTATGCACGTATGTATGTATGTGTATGTGTACATGTATGTGTGTATGTCTGTATAAATGCATGTATCTGTATGTGTATGTATGTATATATGTGGATGTGTGTATGTGTATGTATGTATATGTATGTATGTATGTGTATGTGTACATGTGTATATATGTACATGCACATGCATGTGTATGTATGTACATGCACATGCATGTGTATGTATGTACATGTATGTGTACATGTGTGTATGTATGTACATGTGTATGTGTGTGTATGTATGTGTATATGTGTGTATGTATGTGTACATGTGTGTATGTATGTGTGTGTATTTGTACATGCATGTATGTGTATGGAGACATGTATGTATGTGTACATGCACGTACACTTCATTTAAATTAGGATCTAACATATATGTAGACTTCATTTGAATATATTTATTTGAACAATAACATGTGCATGACTTATTATTTTCAATTAAATTACAAAAACATATATGTAGACTTCATTTGACTGTAAATAAAATCATTCAGGTACACATATATATCTAGATATATAGATATTATTAGACATCATGGTAGATGCACCGATTCCCCCTGACGAACTATTTTCATGAACTAATAGGGAAATTGAACGACTGCAAGATTACCTAAACAATTCGACCAGCTCTATTGTCTATAAGAGCACATGGCAGTCCATACTTTCTAGTTTGATTAGTATCAGAGACGACATCCATGGTAGCACTCCCTATGCACCAAACATTATAGAGGTCGTAATTGAGAGGAAGAGATGAGAGGTTATCTCTGGTCTTTCTCTTAAGGAGGTACATTCTTTAGTGCCTAAAGAGACCCTGAAAAGGGATGTTCTCCCATCATATGCAGACTTACAATATGTGAAGGGATATCAGGTTACCAGGTGTCAGGATCCTGCTATATCTGTTGATGACAATTATTCAATTGTGTATTGTCATTGATGTTTACACAAGTACAGTGACATTTACACAAAAGTCTAATCCTATTCGAACACAGTCAATTCATTCCAAGAAATCTTGGGCATTGAAGAGGACCAAAGTGATTTTCAGTTCTAACCGAGTTCACTCAGGTATTACAGTGTTGATTGGGCGTTGAAGGATTTCAGTGTTGACCGAGTTGAACAGTTAGTGTCAACTGACTAACAACTGTTTACATTTTATAATTAATTGGTGATATGAAACCGATAGACATGAGTTGTATTATTTATTTGGAAGGTTATTAAGGTCGTCTTGACAAGGCTTATATATATATATATATATATATATATAAGGTCAAGTTTGGATTGAGCAAGCAAAGAGAAAGAAAGAAAGANTTATTTGGAAGGTTATTAAGGTCGTCTTGACAAGGCTTATATATATATATATATATATATATATATATATATAAGGTCAAGTTTGGATTGAGCAAGCAAAGAGAAAGAAAGAAAGATATGTGTTTATGACATGAAGAGTGAAGGCGAAATCAGATGGGATTCTGATTGAGGACAGAACACACAAAGCTGCAACAGAATATCTGATCAGTGAGGATCAAGTAATTAAATCTAGCACAAATATATGAATAAGAAAAAATAATTGCTTATCAAAACAGGTCAATCCATTGTTACTTTCTAACAATTGTAGCAGTGATCAAAATCTCTTAATAGAGTAGACTTAACAGTCTTTTGTAAATCCTCTCACAAGGTGACATTTCTACATTGAAGTGTTTGAAGACCTCTGACAAGGGCACTCCTTATAGGGTGATTAAATCCTCTAACAGGGTCACACCTAACAGTGTGTTATTGTAACCTTTAACAGAGTTGGCTCCTAACAGGGCTCACTTCAGAAGAGTGAAAAACAATGACTAGTTGCATTTGGTGGTTTTTCCCATATTGTGTTTCCACGTTAAATCTTGGTGTTATCTATGTACATGTTATTTTCTTTATGGTTTATGTTTCTGCAATTAATTACTAAAGGATCATCACAGTTAATATCTTAAGATTTTCTATGTTAACCGAGTGATAGTAGAATATATGTGTTAATCGAGCAATAGTGAAAAATTTGTTTAAGACATCTAAGGGACTTGGATTTGTTTTTGTGGTAATTGATTCACCCCTCCCCTCTCAGTTACTCAACTCATTTACAATAATTGGTATCAGAGCTGCAAGTGCTTACATGGAAGGTTTCAAGACCTAAGCTAAAGATCAGAGATTTCTTACAGAAAGGGAGATCCCTAAGCTTAACAAAGAAAATTTTTTTGTATGGAAAGATTTGATGAGGCTACATCTATATACTATTGGAGATAATGGTTTTCAATTCTTGGACCATAGGCATGTGGAACCACCGAGATCTTTGACTATGGATCAGATGATAGACATGAAGCATCACAACATTATGATGATTGATATAGCCTCTGCACTCATCTATTCTGAATTTGATGAAGTCAAGGACTGCCCAACTACCTTTGATATGTGGGACAAACTACATGATATTCATGGAGGAGATGTCAATGCAAAGAGAGCCAAAGCATAAAGTCTTTGAGGTCAATTTGATCAGATGAAAATGAAAGAAGGAGAAGACATTACAAAATATAGTGAAAGAATGAAGAAAAGTGTCAGTGCCATCAAAGCTGTTGGTGGAGTGATTGAAGATACAAAAGTGGTTAGTAAGGTATTGAGGACTTTACTTCCTATCTATGCAATTAGATTTTCAGCTATTCAAGAGATGAGATGTAGTAATGGTATAACTCTAGATGGATTGGTTGGAAGACTTACAACTTTTGAGTTGGATAACTTTGACAATTACTCTCCTAATCCTAGCAATCTTGAGTCTGCATTCAAAGATAAATTAAACCTTGGAAAGATGAAAGGAAAATGAATTGACAGTGACAGTGATGATGAATCTGATGATAAAGATCTGGAAATCATTGAAGCATTACTTGCAAGGAGAGCTACAAAAGGAAAAGGACAGTACAAAGGAAGAATACCATTAATTTGCTTTTCATGTGATGAGGTTGGTCACATTGCTTCTAAGTGTCCAAATAAGTAAGACAAAGGTGAGAGAATGTTCAACAAGTTCAAAGGCAAGAAAGATTTCAAAAGCTACAAAAGGTACAAGGACAAAGGTAAGAAATCTGGTTATATTGCTAAAGATGAAGATGAAATGGTTTATATTGCTATTAAGGATGAGTCAAATAATGAAGATAATGAAAATACAACACTATATTCTAATATTAGCAAGAATGACACTTGGATAATTGACAATGGTTGTTCTCACCACACGACTGGTGATAAAACCAAATTTGAACATCTTGAGCACTATGATGGTGGCAGTGTCAGTTTTGGGAATGATGAACCCTACTATGTGAAAGGTAAAGGTTGTATTGCTTTAACAGAAGGAATCAAATGTGATAATGCTTATTGGGTTGAAGGACTAAGGCGCAATCTACTAAGTGTGGTACAACTGAATAACATTGGTTTCAAGATAGAATTCATGAATGGTAAGGCCAAGATCCTGGATGGTAAGGGAAACCTAGTTGGAACTGGCAGACAAACAAAAGGTAGTCTATTTTATCTTGATCTCAATGAAAGTTCACGATTTATTGCACAAGTAGAAGAAAGATGGTTATGACATAAAAGGTTATGTCATGTGAACTTTGATAACCTGGTTAACATAAGCAAGAACAAAAGAGTAAGAAGAATTCCTATTCTGAACAAACCCGAATTAGCAATATTGTCAAATTGGGAAGATGGACAAAACTAGCTTCAAGAGAAAGAATTACAATACAAAAGAAGTTTTGGAATTGATACATACTGATTTATGTGGACCAACTGGAACAACAAGCTACACAGGTGAGAAGTATTTCATTCTATTTGTTGATGACCATTCTAGAATGACGACTGTTATGTTTCTCAAAGAAAATTCAGAAGCCTTTCAGAAGTTCAAGTGGTACCTTGCCAGAGTTGAAAAAGACACAGGAAAGAAACTTAAATGCTTAAGATCTAATAGAGGAGGAGAATTCATCTCTAATGAATTCAATGAATTTTTCAATGAAAGAGGAATCAAAAGACAAGTATCCACCCCAGGTACTCCACAAAAGAATGGGATAGCAGAAAGAAGGAACAAATCCATTATGGATTGTACAAGAACCTTGATGATTGAAAATAATGTTTCTACCAAATACTGGAAGGAAGCCATCATCACTGTAATTCACACCTTGAACCGAGTTCAACTGAAGAAAGGTACTGAGAAGACACCTTTTGAATTATGGTATGGCTATAAACCTAATGTTCATTATTTCAAAGTATTTGGAAGTAAATGTTACATCTTGAAGGAAGCAAGAAATGGAAAATTTGATGTAAAAGGTGATGAAGGTATATTCATATGCTACTCTTGTAAAAACAAAGCATATAAATGTTTGAATATTTCTAGTCATAAAGTCATAGAAAGTGTGCATGTAAGGATTGATGAGTTTGCAGAAAGAGGTGAAGAACATAGTAGTAAAGAGCCTGAGGATTACATAAATTTTGTGTATTATGGACCTGACCTAAGGCACCAACAATGGTGATTGGAAAACATCCATGTCAACCATTGAATTCATCTACACAAACACAAATAGTTCAACCTAAGTTGCAACCTGTGCAACTAGAGTTGCTGTCAGAGGAAACCGAGTCACACACTGAAGAAACCGAGTCACAGACAAAGGAAACTGAGTCATAGAATGAAGAACCCGAGTATTAGACAAAAGAACAAAACAAAATTTTGAGCATGGTGAACAAAGTGGAACAATCCTAGAATCAAGAAGGAAGGATCCTGTACTTGCAAAATATGTCAGAAGGCATCATGCACCTGAACAAATAAGTGGAGATCAGACATAAGGCGTAATGACAAGGAACAAAATTAAAGGTACATGTTTACTTAGTGAAATTTAACCTAGAACTATTAAATATGCATTGAATGATGAAAGATGGATTGAAGCAATGAATGAAGATATTGAGAAGATAGAAAAGAACAAAACCTGGACTCTTGTACCTAGACCAAAAGATAAGAATGTGATTGGTACTAAGTAGGTTTTCAGAAACACAATGAATGAAAAAGGAGAATTTTCCAGAAATAAGGCGAGATTAGTATGTAAAGGATATGCTTAAGAAGAGGGTATTGATTATGGAGAAATTTTTTCTCCTATTGCAAGACTTGAAGGAGTCATAACTCTTCTGGCATATGCTGCACACAAAGGATACAAGGTATATCAAATGGATGTAAAATTTGCAATCCTAAATGGAATTATTGAAGAGGAAGTCTATATTGAGAAACCTAAAGGTTTTATAGATCCTATAAAAAGGAATATGGTTTGCAAACTGCACAAAGCATTGTATGGATTAAAACAAGCTCCTAGAGCCTGGTATGAAAGACTGCATGGTTACTTGATAAGTATTAGATTTCAGAGAACTAATGATAATATTAGCTTGTATATAAAAGAAGAACCTCAGAACAAGATACTATTAGTATACATATTTGTGGATGATATACTATTTACTGGATATGATGACTTATGCAAAGCATTCTCTGAAGCTATGATTAAGGAATTTGAAATGTCTATGTTTGGTGAAATAAAATTCTTTGTTGGTTTACAAGTTTATCAGATGAAGGATGATATCTACACTACCCAGTCTAAATACATCAAAGAGATACTAAAGAAATTTAGGATGGAAGACTCGAGACCAATTGGAACACCCATGACTACTGGACATAAGCTATCAAAGGATGATGATTCAAAGGATGTAAAGCAGACTACCTACAGATCCATGATTGGTAAACTTCAATATGTTGTTGACAGACTTGATATTGCATTAGCAGTTGGTATTGTTGCAAGGTTTTTATCTAATCCTAGAGAGAATCAGTTGATGGCTATCAAAAGGATTCTGAGATATCTTAAAGGTACTAAAGATTATGGATTATGGTATAAGAAAGGAGGAAACTTTGATTTGAAGAATTTTATTGATGCTGATTGGGCTAGAAGTGTTGAAAGAAAAAGCACAAGTGGTGGAGCATTATTTCTTGGAGAGAGGTTAGTTTCCTGGACAAGAAAGAAACAAAATTGAATTTCTCAGTCTACAACAGAGGCAGAGTATGTTGTTGTAGTAGTGAATTGTTCAAATATCATATGGTTCAAACAACTGTTGTCAGGTATGAAGGAATAAATCAAAGAACCAGTCATTATCTACCGTGACAACACCAGTTCTATTAACATTTCAAAGAACCCTGTGATGCATACTAAGACTAAACATATTGCAATAAAGTATCATTTCTTGAGAGAATTGGTCAAGGACAAGAAAGTAAGATTGGATTATGTGAATACTAAAGAACAAATTACAGACATATTCACAAAACCATTACCTAAGGATGCATTTTTTTATCTTAGAGGAAATCTAGGGGTGATTCCCCTAAGTAAGGCTCACTAAAACATAGTTTAGTGATGCATCAACCAAGCTACAAAACAGACTTAACATGTTGATGCAGATATTTAGAGCTTATTGCATGTGAATTAGTACAAATAGGTACATTACAACTTCATTGGATATGTATATCGGTTGGTGTCTTTGGCATTGGCTGTCAAAGAGGGAGAGACTACTGTATGTCATAAAGATTATTGATGGAGAGATTGATGACAAAGGGAGAAAACTTTATCAGAAACAAAGATTAATGTAAGAGTGATAAATCTGTATTTCAGTGATTGTGAAGACAGAGCGAGTTTTTGGATGAGAATTAGAATGAAGCTAAGGACATTAATAAAATTTCATTCTTATGTCTACTGCTCTATAAATTCTTTGTATTATGACATTTTGTGTTGTCATCGATGCCAAAGAGGGAGATTCTTGATGAAAATTATTCATTTGTGTATTGTCATTGATGTTTACACAAGTACAGTGATGTTTACACAAATGTCTAATCCTATCCGAGCACAGTCATTTCATGCCAAGCACTCTCGGGCATTGAAGAGGACCAAAGTGATTTTCAGTTCTAACCGAGTTCACTCGAACATTATAGTGTTGGTCAGGCGTTGAAGGATTTCAGTGTTGACCGAGTTAAACAGTTAGTGTCAGCCGACTAACAACACTTTACATTTTATAATTAATTGGTGATATGCAGCCGATAGACATGAGTGTTATTATTTATTTGGAAGGTCATTAAGGCCGAATTGACAAGGCTTATCATATATATATAAGGTCAAGTTTGGATTGAGCAAGCAGAGAAAAAGAAAGAAATAAAGATACGTGTTTATGCCATGAAGAGTGAAGGCAAAATCAGATGGGATTCTGATTGAGGATAAAACACACAGAGCTGCAATAGAATATCCGATCAGTGAGGATCAAGAAATTAAACCCAGAACAAAGATCTGAATTAGCAAATAAAGTTTCTTATTATAACAGGTCAATCCATTGTTACTTTCTAACAATTGTAGCATTGATCAAAATCTCTTAACAGAGTAGACTTAACAGTCTTTTGTAAATCTTTTCACAAGGTGACATTTCTACATTGAAGTGTTTGAAGACCTCTAACAAGGCCACTCCCTAAAGTGTGATTAAATCCTCTAACAATGTCACACCTAATAGTGTGTTATTGTAACCTTTAACAGGGTTGGATCCTAATAGGGCTCACTTTAGAATAATGAAAAATAGTGACTAGTTGCAATTGGTGGTTTTCCCCATATTGCGTTTCCATGTTAAATATTGGTTTTATCCGTGTACATGTTATTTGATTTATGGTTTGTCTCTACAAATAATTACTAAAGGATAATCACAGTTAATATCTTAATATTTTCTATGTTAACTGAGTGACAGTAGAATATCTGTGTTAACCAAGCAACAATGACAAATTTATTTAAGACATCTAAGGGACTTGGATTTATTTTTGTGGTAACTAATTCAACCCTCGCCTCTCAATTATTCAACTCATTTCCAACAATATCAAAAATTATATACCTGTGCGTGTGAAAATAGGTACCTGCCAGCTGCATGAAAAACACACACTTCAATAGATCATTATATGGTTAGCGGGTTAGAAAATAAGAAATCTAAAAACAATAAACAACTACACTAACCTAAACCGATCTATTGCCTTCTAGTAGGCAGGAGTATGAGCTTGCTCTCATGTCATCGCAAGCTCAGTGACTACACCAATAACCTAAACAAAGGATTTTTAATCTAGATTAAATAATCTAAAATGATAGATGCAGGATCCAGATTTGTTGTTAATCCAAGCTAATCAAGATTCAGTTTTAAAGCACCAAATTGAATGTGTATTGATTCATTTTAATAACACAAAATTGAAAATGTGCTCTAAATTAGATTTGCATATTTGAAAGTAATAACAAAAATTAAAGCTAAATGATTAAAATAAAATGCAACATAATAATGATAGTGCAAAAATTAGGATCCTTTGTGAAGGAATGAGCTTCTCTTTTATAGAAATCTCTTTCAAATCGATGGTCGAGATCGAAAGAAAAAAGTGGATCAAATTCGATTGAAGAAGCACAATCCATGTGCAAGCAATTTTATTGGTTGAAAGATTTAGTTGACTAAACTGACTGATCAGTCTTGTTGGAAACTTCCATATTCAGTTCTCAATTAACTGAAATGTTTCCAAAATGATAATTAGTGGAGAATTAGTTAACTGAGTGGAACTAGATTATTTCCAATTTGATAATCAGTTAACTGGATTTGATGATGTCATATGCATTTTTAATAATTTCAATGTTTTTGAATGCATATTTGTTTTTATTGATTAATTTAACTCCTTTTTGATTTAATTGACAATTTTGTATCTTTATTTAATTAATATATCAGAAATATCAATTAAATAATTAACATAAGGTTTATTTGCCAATGTATTATGATTTCATGAATTAATTAATTAATCAAGTATGATGATTGATTAGGACCTAGGGTTTAGGTCAGATCAGTTCGAATTTGATAATTGCCTTTTTGATTTAGGACTTAGGGTTTATCAAGATTAAGGTTTCTTGATTAATTATTGATATTGGGGGTCTAGGGTTTAGATGACCATTTTTATGTGATTATATTTGTCACTCTTTAAATGGATGTGTGATCAGTGCATTTATTCAAAGACCTCTTAGCGAGAATACCCAGAATAGTTTGATTTGAAGCGATGAAACCATTCTGTTGAAGAAGATAGACTTCGAGCTTGATTGGACGAAGATTGATCAAAAGATGTAAAACATAATGCTCAATTTGATTTGAAGTGATGAAACTGAACATCTGTCAAGAACTCTTAAAACCTTTTGATTGGTTTGAATGAATAACCAGTTTGATTTGAAGCGATGAAACTGATTACCATTAAGATATTTGATTAGCAAGAAAATTGACTTGATTTGAAGCGATGAAGCGAATTTGATCATCAATGTATCTGGTTTCAATAATGAATAGCTCATATAAGACCGATCTTGTATGGTTTCGAGTGTATTCACCACTATATAAGAACATTGATTAGGTTTCCTTTGATTTTAAGATGATCTCAACTTGATTTGATGTGATGAAGCTGAGATGCCCCAACCGATGAGGTTTTGATTAAGGATGTGATCACTAGAATGTTGATGTCTTGATCCTATCCCCTCGGGAGTGAAATCAAAATATGGCTAGGTGCCTCAGTGATGAGAAGCAATTTGATTGATAACATGATACAATAAGAAGTTGATATGACTAGAAAGAGGTCCCAAGTGGTTAGGACAAAATATGTACTTGATGGGAGGTCTTGGTGACCAAGATTGACCAAAAGTATGATACATGGATTAATTAGAAGAAAAGCATGAGAGATTTCTATTGGTTGTGCAAGTGGTCAATTTCAGATTTTGATTTCGATCCTGAAAATGGAATCAGGATAGTCAAATTAGCAAGGGGTTTCATGTTCACGCACAACTGACCACTTGACGAAAGGAAGATTGATCAATAAGAACCTCAGATCCTTCACATTGGAGAGAAATATCGATATTATGCAGATTTCAACACCATGCAGATGTAGATGCACGACTAACATGAATGCAACCTAAGGTGTAGTCACTGAACCTTTAGCAGTGAAATTTTTCATCATCGAGCATTTTTGTAAGATCAGAGTCGACACAATCCTTACTCATGGCACTGCGACCTTAAGAATATGAATATGACTTTCATCAGATAATATATGAGAAACTAACATAAGCATCAAGGCACAAAAGCCGAGATGACCTGAACAATGTTTCTAGTTGTTTTTTCAAGAGTGCACCATTATCGAGGCATTCAAAGCCAAGATAACCATGAGTGTGATATTGCGTAAACAAGTAGAGAAATAACAGTCAAGGAGATAGTTCTGACCTCACCTTGGTGTACAAATAAACAAGATTGAGGGATGTGAGGATTTTCCACCTTAATGCAGGAGCTCTTACCACATACACCCAGTTTATTTGACGTTGTTGGATCATCGGGACCACACCAAAAAATCGTAGACAAAGAAAAGATTAACGAAAATTAATGAGAACATACAGCATACAAAGAGAAGTTCAATATACTTCAGCCAGTTTCAAAGTTTTTGGATGTGTATATGTATGCAGTGTTGAGAAACACTGTCATGCTTGTGAGTGTGACGTGTTTGATTGCTATCGATATGTTGTTTACGTTTGCAGTATCCAATGTGTGTTAAGAAATACAAATGCATCCAAAGATAGTGTTCAAAAACACTTTTGATTAGGGTGTTGAGAAACACTTTTTTGCGTCAGTAGCGAGTTGTCCTTCAGAAATGACAAGATTACTGACTCTGATGTAAACCAGAGATGTGATCAAATTTGGGACCCATGCTCCTAGTAGAAAATGCTGATAACTGAATTGAATCATACTGTGAGGACAACGCTGATTTGATACCCCCAGGTTATGACTCTAGATCAGTTTCAATCTAGGAGGGTTCTCAGAAGAACTAGAGTATCATGAAAGTGACAGAAAGATATGTACAAACTGAAGCAAAGGATTGCCAAGACTGAACATTGATAGATGGAGCGCTCAGTACAAGAGGTACCTATTTACCAGGTTTTCACCTACTTGGCAGAGATGTTATTTTTTCTACCATGACACCTATTTACCAAGTTTTCACCAAGGCACTTTTTCTTCTTTTTCAATTTTTTTTGTATTTTTCCATTTTTTTATTTTTTTATTTTTTCTCTTTTTTATTTTGTTTTTCTCCTTTTTCTCTTGTTTTCTCTTTTTTTTTTAAAATTTTATTTCTCTCTCTTTTTTTATTTTTATTTTTTTGATTGATGCATCAAGGCACCTATTGGTAGGTTTTCACCAAGATGATCATTTTTCAGGACTTTTTTCAAATTTTAGATCTTTTTTTTCAGGATCATAAGTATGTACATGGTGCTGATCACCGAGAATGCCTTAGGTGTAGAACTTCTTCAGATAGAGAGTGTTTATGGGCTCCCAAAGTGGCTCTCCTTTAGGTTTGGAGAGTCGATAGGCTCTGGAGTTGAATGCTATAGTAATGATATAAGGACCCAACCAGTTGGGTTCAAACTTCCCCTTCTATTATTGATATGACTGATTGTGGGGATTTTCTCTCAACACAAGGTCGCCCACTTGAACTTATCTAGGTATGAATTTATTATTGTATCCTCTTGAATTTATTTTCTGATAAGCTCTAAGGTGATCAAAGGCCACTTTCCGATGTTCATCTAGCAGCTCTAGTTCTTGGAGTCTCAAAAAATGGTATTCTTTATCTGGGATAAGTCTGCACAAAGAAACCCTAAGAGATGGGATTTATACCTCTAGGGGTAAGAATGCTTCTGCCCCATATACCAGTGCAAATGGGGTTTCCCTTATAGGTGTTATGATGCTTGTTTTGTAAGCCTATAATGCAGAATTGATCTGGAGGTGCCAATCGCTTCCAGACTTGTTAACCATACAATGCAAGATTTTTAGCAAATTCTTATTTGAGGCCTCAACCTATCCATTACCTTGTGGGTAATAGATGGAAGAACAATTTTGTGTGATTTTGAACTTTGCACACAACTCATCCATGGTGTTGTTCTTAAATTGTCCTCCATTTTCAGTGATGATGGAGGAAGGTATGCCATAGCGACAAATGATGTAGTTCAAAATGAACAGTGAGACTTGTTGTCCAGTCACTTTAATGAGTGGGACTGCCTCAACCCACTTGGTGAAATACTCAGTAGCTGTAATAATGAACTTGTGTCCATTAGAAGATGAGGGGTGAATCTGCTCGATTAGATCAAATGCCCATTGTTGAAAGGGCCAATGTGTGACAAAGGGGATGAGCTCCCTTGCTGGATCATGGATAAGATTTCCATGAAGATGGAATTTCTTACAATCTTTTGCAAACTTGATAGCTTCTTTCTCCATATCTAGCCAATAATACCCTGCTTTAAGCAGTTTTTGGGCCAGAGTCAGACCATTAGAATGAGAACCACAAATTCCTTCGTGGACTTTGGACAATGCACGTTTGGACTCTTCTTTTTCTAGACACCTAAGAAAAGTACCATCTAATCCTCTCCTATACAAATCATTGACCACGAGAACATACCGTGAGGAATTGTGGATGAGGTTTCATTTTTCATTTTGGGTTAGTCCATCAAGAATGACTTGATGGCGCAGGTAAGAGTAAACATGGTGATAATGGGAGGATTCCTATTCAATGACTGAACATACCATTTTGGATTCGAGGGAGTTTTAGGAAGGGAAATGGATTTCTTCCACCGGGAATTCATAGCGGAAATATTTCTCTTGTTGTGGAAAGGACACTAATGTAGCCATGGCATTAGCTGCCCTATTCTGTGTCCTTAGGACCTGCTGAAATGTGATGAAAGTGAAATATTTATTAAATTCATCAACCATTCATTTATAAGGCATGAGTTTTTCATCCTTAGTCTGGTATACATCATTGATTTGGTTGATTACAAGTTGAGAGTCACCATGGACATGTAAATCAGAAACATTCCATTCAAGAGCCAGTTTGATTCCATTTACCAATGCTTTGTATTCTGCTATGTTGTTTGTACAAGGAAACAAGAGCTTGTACACCTTTGGAATGGAATAGTTTTGAGGAGTCAAAAACAAAATCCCGACACCTGAACCTTGTTGTGTGAAGGATCCATCGAAGAACATTTTCCAAGATCTGTGAGTGATGTGCAAAATAGATCCATTTGGGAACTTAGCATTGATTGGTTCATTATCCTACAGTGGAGGATCATCCAATTGATCTACAATTGCTTACCCTTTGATTGATTTACTCTCAATGTAATCTATGTGAAATTCACTAAGAAGCATAACCCATTTAGCCAATCTGTTAGTGAGGGTAGCTTTACTTAGGAGATACTTTAAAGGTTCAATTTTAGCTACCAGTTTGATTGAGTGAGCCAACATGTAGTGTAATAGTTTATGAGATGCAAAGACTACTGCTAGGCATTCTTTCTTGATCATAGAGTAGTTCATCTCATAGGATACCAATGTCCTACTGATATAGTAGATAGCATGTTCTTTCTTGTTTTGATCTTCTTGTGCTAGAAGTGCCCCCAGTGAAGTTGAGGTCGCTGAAATGTACAAAATCAATGGTTTGCCTTTTTGAGGTGGCATGAGTACTGGTAGGTTCACTAGGGAAATTTTGATTTGAGTGAAAATTTTGTTACATTCTTTACTCCATCGATAAGTAATGCCCTTGTGCAGAGTCTTGGTAAATGGTTGTGCTCTATAAGCCAACTATGAGATGAACCTTCTGATAGACTGGAATCTCCCTTGGAGTGTTCTCATCTGACTGATATTCTTAGGAGGTGGCATTTTCATTATCGCTCGTACCTTTTCAGGATCAACCTCTATGCCTTTAGCTAAGATAATGTAACCTAATAGCTTTCCAGATGTAACTCCGAATGCACATTTCTTGGGATTCAACCTTAATTTAAACTTTTCCATTTTGTCCATGATTGGGCCTAATTTTTGTAGGTGCATAGGTAGTTTCATTGTTTTAGCAAGAGTATCATCCATATAGTCTTCCATGGTTTTGTGCATCATATTGTGGAAGATGGTTGTTACTACCCTTTGATAGGTAGCTCCAGCATTTTTCAAACCAAAAGGAATGACATTCCAGTAGAATGTTCCCTAGGCACATGTGAAGACAGTATTTTCTTGGTCCTCTAGAGAAATCTTGATTTGGTTGTACCCAAAGAAACCGTCCATGAGAGAATAAATTTCATACCCAACTATCATGTCTACAATCATGTCAATGTTAGGCAAAGGAAATTTGTCCTTTGGACTTGCTTTGTTGAGATCCCTAAAATCAGTGCAGACTCTGATGGATTTGTCTGGCTTTGATACTAGTACGATGTTGGAAATCCATTCTGCATAATCAATAGATCAGATGAATCCAACTTTGAGTAGTTTTTCCAATTCAGCCTTGATAAGTAATGCAACATGAGGGTGCATTTTTTTGAGTTTTTGTTTTACTGGTTTAACTCTAGGAGATATTGAGAGATGGTGCATGATAAGATTTGGATCTAAACTAGGCATATCTGAGTATGTCCATGCAAAGTTTATCTTCTTCTCTTTAAAGAAGTCTGTGAATTCCTTAAGCTCTTTTGTAGACAAATATTTAGCCACATGAATGATGTGCAGGTGTTCCTCTATACAAATATTCAATGGTTGAGTTGGCTCTATGAGAACTGATGATCGTTCCTGTAAATGACTAGGCAATACATAAAGAATCCCATCCACAGGTGCCTCAGAGAGGTTTTTTCCTTTGGATGCATCTTTTATTTTTACTGTTATGGGTTCTGAAATTGCCACAATATGGTTTTTTCCTTCAAACCCTTTTATTTTTTTCATTTTTATTTTATAATTGAGATACTTGATGTCCACTTCAGTCATGCTCACACTAGGTTCACTGGTGGAAGAAGTAACAGGTTCAATGACGTTAAGATAGCAGGCTAAAGCATATTCATTAGGGAATGTGGGCATTTTAGCAAGTTGTCCCTGTAAGGACCAATCAATGAGTTCAGGGTGCTTAAGTAGAATCCTAGACCTAAACCTTGTATAGACGTGTTCAAATCAGAAAGAGCCCTAACAACATCATCAAAGCCCATGTCAGAAACATGAGGACCTAATTCATTAGACCTAACCTCTAAGCCTTCACCTAATTCGAGAGTGGGTACATATTGCTAAACTGTATCCACCTCTTTGTCTAAAGTTCCTTCTAAAAGACTGTCAAACTCGTATTCATGGGAGTTCGTTTCATCATTAGTTTTCATAGCAAGGACATGAGTGAAATCTACTCTTTGCCCCTAGTTTGGATGAGTGCTGTCTAAAAAATTTTCTATGGTTAGACTCCTTTCCTCTGTATGTTTAGATGTAGTAGTCTCTGACTGATCAGAAGTCATTGGTGATTCCTCTAAAACATGCTCTTTAGTAGTGTTGACCTAGGGTGTTTCTTCTTCAAAGAGAAGATCAAGGATATTGGGAGGAATAGGAGAAGGATACCCATCCTCCTCATCAGAATCGTCAGAGTCATCCCACTTGGGAGTGGGTGTGTCAGTGTTTTGTTATGTTGTGTTATACTCTTCTTCATCTAAATGAACCTGATGTCTCTTTCCTTTATCTAGACTATTCTTTTCTCTTTGTGCTTTCCTGGATAAGAACCTTAGACTAGTTGTGTCTCTAGGTCATCTGAATTTAATAGAGATTGGTTCTTTAAGTCTATTCTAATTAAATCCAATGGGTCCTTTACCTGAATAACCCATTTTATGAGTCACCTCACACCCTACTCTGAATGTTTTCGGGGATATTTCACATTATTCAACCTCATTATTTTCAGGTTCCTTATATAGCCAATCTAGAATGACTTGTTCTTTTTTATCCTCTAATTGTATGTCGGCTTTAACAGTCACCATCAGAGATTGCTTGGGGTGTTGTCAGTTTCATCTTTTTTGAAGGTCTCCCATAGGACCTAGGTGATGTGGGAAGAGATGTGATTGACAGTATGGGTTCTACTATGTATCCACCCATACCAGTGTCATTTATCTTGATTTTATTTTCCATTTCTTTCAGAAAATTTGTGACTGATTCAGAGTTGGACACCTCACTATTATGCAGGACTAGAGTGTCTACTGCTTGTCTTAATGCGTTACATGCATAGCTAGTGTCTGCACAAATAGTTACCTCTACACCATTGAATGGGAGCTTGACGCACTGATGGAACGTTGATGGCACTGCTTGCATCTCATGGATCCAGGGTCTTCCCAATAGGATATTGTAGGCCAGAGGGAGATCTAGAACTTGGAAGGTAACATCCCTCTCAATAGGACCCACTTGGATTGGTAATGTGACAAGACCTTTAGAAGATATTTCTTGTTCATAATATGCCTTGATAGTGATTTTCTTTTTAGGATCAATGACATTCTTTAAAAAGCCTAGTTGCTTGATTAACATGTATGTGTAGATATTCAAACTTGCGCCTCCATCTATCAATACCCATCTGAAATGATGTTTTTGGATCATGAATTCGATATGCAAGGGGAGATTGTGTGGATGACTTAAAGAGTTTTCATCTTCTTCTAAGAATTATATGTAATGAGGCGAGGTCAAGTGACCCACCATGGATTGAAACCGATCCAGATCCAAGTCCTTAGGGACATTGGTAGTTGATAGCGCTTTATCCAGGACCTCTTGGTGAGATGGAGAGAGTTTGAGTAATTTGAAGATTGAAATTTGGGCATATGTTCTCTATAATTGCTCGACAATGCTATAGTCCGTAGTATTGGACGAAGTCAGTTGTTTGGACTGTGAGACTTTAGAGGTACCCACACCAGATTGTTTGCTAAGAGGTATCCAAGATTTGGATACCGATGGTTTATTGGAAGATGATGAAGGGTTGGAAGATCTAGAACCCCCTAGGGTAACCTTTGCTTGTGCTCGGGTCACTGCGTTGGCAGATCGAGACTCTTTGTCTTTCTTTTTGACAATGATGACATTGCAATATTCAAAATGAGATGGCTCAAGCATGTTAATGACGTTGTCATCATTAGAATAAGTGTGATTAATTTGAGCACCTTTCTTAGAAGTTTCTTCCTTGTGATGTTCTAGGAAAGGATCTTTGAATGCCTTATGATCAGCATTCTTGTTGTGATTATCAACCACAATTATTTTTTTATCAATGAGATCTTGGATCTCATGTTTGAGCCTCATACAATTTTATGTTGTATGTTCTTTTTTCTATGGTATTGATAGAAATCATTGCCTCTCCACTATTTAGGTTCGACCTCTAGCTCATATGGTTTGGAGTTATCTGGCAATGTGATCAGCTTGTTTTCCACTAGAGTCTTAAGTACAAATTTGTAGGACTCTCCTAAAGAGTCAAAGTCTCATTTACGTTTAATCCATGGTTTGTCTTTCAAGAAATTGCTGACCCCTTTAGACGATGAGGATTTAGTGGTATTTTCAGCAGTTTTTAGGGCCTTTGAGCCACTTGTCAGATTGAAGACTATTGGTTTTGACTGGGGAGAAGAGTGATTGACTACTCTGTCATCTACCACATGCTTGTTTTTGTTCCAATATTTAGTCTTGTCTTTAGAGTTGGAACCAAAATTGTTTTCCTTATAGAGGGTAATGTCACCCTTTTTAACAAGTACATCTTCTATTTTTATCGCATTTTCCACCATTTTCTAGAAAGAGGGTGGACATTACATCTGAAGGGGTAGTTTAGTTCTAGAATCAGAACACTAGCGAAAATATCCATCTTTTTAGATTCAGGCACGATTCGTGGATATTTGGAAAACATCTTTCTCCATCGCTGAAGAAAGGTCAGAAAGGGTTCTCCTGTGTTTTGCTTCATGTTGCATAAATCAATCATTGTCATAGGATGTTGGATATTGTAAGAATACTATTGCAGGAACATATTCATCAGCTCATCAAAAATTTTGATACCAGTGGGTAACTTTGAGAACCACTCCATAGCCTGGCCACTCAAAATCTGAGGAAAGAGACGCATAAGATGTGTCTCATCATCCATAAATTCTATAAAAAGAGCACAAAATTATCGAATGTGATCTTGTGGATCAGAGTGACCATTGTACTTATCAAATCGTGGGATTTCAACTCTGTGCAGGAACGAAGGTAAGTACAAATATTTATCAAAAGGAAAAGGAAAGATTATGTTTAAGGAAAACTTTTTGTTGGGTTTTTCCTTTTCCTTTTTGAGTTCTTGTAATTCCATTTGTCATGGGAGTCTCTACTTCTCTAGAAATGATATCCTTAGCTTTGAAGTGAGGTGGAAGTTGAGCACCTTTCTCTGCTAGGTTGATGAAATATTGTTCCTTATCCTGGTTTATGATTGTTTTCATGAGTTTTATGAACCTCTTATGCTGGAGACATTCGTCAATCTCCTCCTCATCAGGTTTTGATGCACTCAAGGAGTGCTGGTGACTATTTTGATTTTTGGTACTATTATAGAGGTCTCTCTATCAAGACCTACATCGACTTTTTCTTTTTGCTGACATTCTAGGACTAGGTAACTTGTTCTGCGCGGACAGTGATCAAGGAGGAGTTTGAGGATCTCTCCCAAAAAGAGGATTCTCTCCAAACAAGGAGTTGTCTTCAAATGGGAATCCTTGTTTGTGAAGTTCCTTAAAATGAATTCTATTTCACACAGGCATAAATAAGTTGGTTCGCCTGACTGACACTATGGTGATATCTAAAGTGTTTTCTAAGTCCAAGACCAAAGAGACCAAGTGATAAACATCCAACTAAGGAGGAGATAGAAAAGAATCTGATCTTGAGTCAAGGTTAACTAACTGGTTCTCACAACCCAGAATAAAGACAACATAGACAAATACTTATAAGATTTGAACAAAGGACTGGTCAATTGGACAAGCATAACGACATCAGATTTCAAGACAATGATAGGCTGGACTGACAATAAATTATAGTCAAATACAAACTAGCAGAAGCATTATGATAGCGTAGACCTCAGAACAAACTGAACATAGTAGGATAGATTGATGAAAATACAAAGTTTTGACAAGTTTTTGACATACTGTTGATGTTTCAGATGAGATATGACAGGCAAGTACCTAAAGTGTACAGTTTTCTAGATTGTTTGATTGATTGTTGTTGTTTTAGTGAACACTCACACTAGAAACATCAAGAAGCCCTTAACTATTTAAGCACATCAAGAAAACCCTATTCCTAGGTGGTGATAAATAGACAATACTTGTTTGAATCCTCTTACAATAAAATACCCATTCAAGTTGGACAATTAGAAGATTGGTAGCACTGACTCCCCTCCACGACACACACCTCTCGGGCCTACCAAGCTTCAAATTTCTCAAGGTCTGAAGACCTTGATAAATTTACTGTCTCAACAAGAGGGGTACATGAGAGGTTTCTTAGGCATGCGTGTCTCACAACGCCCGTATCAACAAGTAGAAAAGGATTTTGGCCACTATCTGAAAAGGGTATAGGCATATTTAAGTGGCTATAGATTCAATTTTAGGCAGGTATAGGCATATTTATAGTCATTTCAAACCAAAATGAT
>MU227449.1:495160-531311 GCA_018584345.1 Thuja plicata
AAATGATGACTTGAATGTGGTGGTGGGCTCAAATTTTTCTCAAAGTGGATGTGGAAAGGGGTTTTGGCTCAAAGTGAAAATCTATCCCCATGGTGGGCACTAGAAATGTGTGTGTAAAAATAGGTACCTGCCAGCTGCACGACAAACACACACTTCAATAGATCATTATATGGTTAGCAGGTTAGAAAACAAGAAATCTAAAAACAATAAACAACTACACTAACCTAAACCGATCTATTTCCTTCTAGTAGGTAGGAGTATGAGATTTCTCTCAGGTCATCACAAGCTCAGTGAATACACCAATAACCTAAACGAAGGATTTTTAATCTAGATTAAATGATCTAAAATGATAGATGCAGGTTGCAAATTTGTTGTTAATCCAAGCTAATTAAGATTCAATTTTAAAGCACCAAATTGAATGTGTATTGATTCATTTTAATAACACCAAATTGAAAATGTTCTCTAAGTTAGATTTTCATGCTTGAAAGTAATAACAATAATTAAAGCTAAATGATTAAAAGAAAATGTGACATAATAATGATAATGCAAAAATTAGGATCCTTTTTGAAGGAAATGAGCTTCTCTTTTACAGAAATCTCTCTCAAATCGACGGTCAAGATCGAAAGAAAAGAGTGGCTCAGATTCAATTGAAGAAGCACAATCCATGTGCTAGTAATTTGATTTGTTGAAAGATTCAGTTGACTAAACTGACTGTGTTGGTCCACTAAGAGGGGGGGTGAATCAGTGGACTTTAACCTATTTCAACTCTCAATCTCTAAATCTGATTCAACTCGGTAAACTATATTTACTGCACTCTTGACAACATGCAACTTTGAACAACTTTAGCAGCAACATTAACACATATCATCCACATAAGATAATGACACATTAACACCATATTTAATGAGGAAACCAAAATTGGGAAAAACCTCCGTGGGACTTGTTACCCACAAATAAAAATACTCTTTTGAAGTATGCCCGGTTAAGAGCCAATCCTGTTAAAGATTACAAAACACATTGTCAAATGTGACCCGGTCAAAGGATTTCCCTCAGATCTATTAGGATCTTCACTCTGTTAAAAGTGGCATGATGAAAGGACTTAAAACACTTTGTTAGAATGTCACCTATCTCTAGGATTTATAATAAGACTATTAAGTCCACTCGGTTAAGAGATTTCTCTGATACAAATATGAAACATACAATAAAAACTTGATGCAGCAATTGTCTTCTACCTTTTTCTTGATCAGATCCTTTTCTTCTCACTTGGTCTGCTAGATTCAGTACTTCATCACTTCTTCAATAGCTCTTCCATCAATCATTCATAATCTCTATTCAGAATTCAGAATTCAGTCTTCTTCTTTTCCCTGTATCACTCGGTGAATTCTCTTCTGTTAACCTTTTTATTTCCTTTTCATTAATCAACCAACAACAACTTCACATTCATGTAGCTTCATTTATATAGACAATATTTTGCCTCTTAATCTCCTTGATTAGGTTTCCCGCAATTCAATCTCAGTCGCTCGATTGTCCTTATGATTTCTTACCGCTCAGTAAACCGCTTGACTTCGGTAAATTGCCTGACTTTTACCTTGGAACTTGTTCCCTTCTTGGAACTCACAACATTTGTTTTGCCACTTGATCTTTGCCTTCGATCTTCATCTTGATTTTTCTGGTTCGTAGATCTTGTAACAAACTTCTTCCTTTCTCGCGGAATCTTCCAGCTCATCATGATCTGTCTTAGATTTGATCTTATCATTAATTTCCAACGACTGTTCCTTGCTCGGTAACTGACTTTATGACTCGGTAACATGAACTTCACTGCTCGGTAACTAACAATGCTCGGTGAATAACTTTTCTCGGTGCCTTTGCATGAACTCGGTACTCGGTAACTATGACCGATTCCTTCTTTTCTTTTTACCGACCGACCTCCTAGTGCTCGGTAGTCTCATTCATTTCCTTTACCGACTTGACTAAACTGTGTTACCAACTTTGTTATCTTGAAAAACATGTAGAAAAAAATTATACCAATCATCACTAAATCATTGTCTGATCTGTATTAGTGACCCAGTTAAGTTCTTCAACACTTTCATCTTTTCACTTGCTCTCTTTCCTTGTCTTCCTCAACTTGTAGTTTACTCCAAATGATATGGCAACTCAATATGAATCATAAATCAATTGCTTGAAATCAATGACAAAATAACAACTGATCTAAGAGTATTCTACAACTTTGTATACCTCTGATCTCAGTCTTCATCGTCATCTCATCATGTGAATATCAGTTGGTTAACAATCTCCCTCTTTGACATTGATGGCAACCTTGGAACCTCAGCCTTTTCTCTGTATTCTTCTTTTCTCCCTCTGAGCTGATTCTTCTTGTGATTTATTCAAACTCCCTCTTTCATAATAATTCTTTCTCTGTGTTCCTCAACACTCTTGTTTCTGATAATTATTAATTCACATAATATCTCCCTCTTGACAACAATGTCAAAGTGTCATACTTCCTGAGAATATTTAGGTAGTGAATCATACCTAGCATGTACTGATAGCTCTTTTCATACATCATTGTTTCTTTTTCACAACTTCAGGCATCACCTCAAGTGTGAAAGCTTGCATCAACTCATAAGAATAGATATTCTAATGAGTCCTAGAATTGATGCATCATGCAACATGCATCTAGTGAATGTTGGGTAGGGGTAGGACCCCTAATTTACCTCTGAGATACTCAAAAGAATCCTTCGGTAGTGGCTTAGTGAATATATCTACTATCTTCTCCTTTGAACTTACATATTCCAACATTACATTCTTCTCTTGTAGTTTCTCTCTCAAATAGTCATATTTGATAGAAATGTGCTTGGTCTTAGAATGCATAACCAGATTCTTTGATATATCGATAGCACTTGTGTTATCACAATAAATAGTAACTAGATCACTAATCTCTTCATTCATACCTTCAAGTAGTTGTTTGATCCATACAATATTTGCACAATTCATAGCTGCAGCAACATATTCAGCCTCGACAGTTTATTGTGAAATGCAACTTTGTTTCTTGCTCAACCATGTTACTAATCTATCTCCCAAAAAGAAAGCTCCTCCACTTGTACTTTTTCTATCATCAATGTTCCCAGCCCAATCAGTATCAGTGTAGACTTTCAAAGAAAAGTCTCCTTTCTTTTTATATAGTAACCCAAAATCTTCAGTACCTTTCAGATATCTCAGTATTATTTTTRCTGCAGACATGTGTGTCTCCTTTGGATTGGAAGAAAATCTTGCAACAATCCCTACAACATGTGAAATATCAGGTCTGCTATGTACAACATACTGTAACTTACCAATCATTAATCTGTAAACTRTGTCATCTACTTCCTGTGATTCATCTTCCTTTGATAATTTACATCCAGTGGCCATAGGTGTTCCGACAGGTTTTGAATCCTCCATACCGAATGTCTTCAAGACTTCCTTGATGTACTTTGATTGTGTGATGTAAATCCCATCTTTGGTTTGCTGTATTTGTAATCCAAGAAAGAAATTTATCTCTCCTATCATGGACATTTCAAATTCCTTTTTCATCTCTTCAGCAAATGATTTACTCAATGTGTCACTTCCTCCAAAAATAATATCATCAACAAATATTTCAGCAATCAAAATTTCTTTATCATCATCACATTTCAAATACAAATTACCGTTGTCACTTGTTCTCTGAAATCCAATCTTGATCAAATAAGAATGCAATCTTTCATACCATGCTCGGGGTGCTTGCTTTAATCCATATAGTGCTTTGTCCAATTTGCATACCATGTCCTTGTCAATAGCTTTAGCAAATTCTTCAGGTTGTTCAATGTAAACTTCTTCTTCAAGAATACCATTATGAAATGCAGACTTTACATCCATTTGATAAACTTTGAATCCTTTATAAGCTGCATATGCTAGTAGAATTCCGACTCCTTCTAATCTAGCAACAGGTGCAAAAGTTTCACCATAATCAATGCCTTCTTCTTGTGCATAACCTTTGCAAACTAATCTTGCTTTTTTCCTGATAACATCTCCATGCTCATTCAGTTTGTTTCTGAAAATCCACTTAGTACTAATTACATTTTTGTCCTTAGGTCTCGGTACCAGTTTCCATGTATTGTTTTTCTCAATTTGATCTATCTCTTCTTTCATAGCATTAGTCCAATCTTCAGTATCTAGAGCATCTTTTACTTTCCTCGGCTCAAATGTAGATATTAAACATGTATTGTTCCTTACCTTGCTTCTTGTCATTACTCCATCATCTTTGTTTCCAATTATCTTGCTCGGTGAGTGGTGTCTTCTTACATATTTAGCTAGGACAGAATCAGTAGTAGATGCAGGTACTTCATCATCACTCGGTAATGGGTGCAGGTACTTCAACTTCCTTCTCTGGTTGTCCTCTCGGTAGTACATCAGTATGTACATATACAAATCTTTGATAATCCTCTGGTTCCTTTTTCCTGTCTTCATCATTTTTCTCTACAAATTCATCAATTTTCACATTTTCACTTTCCACAATCTTGTTAGTAGACTTGTTCAAACATTTGTAAGCTTTGCTCTTTGTGGAGTATCCAAGAAATGTTCCTTCATCAATTTTAGAATCAAACTTTCCATCTTTGTTAAGATATAGCATTTATTTCCAAAAAAATTGAAATAACTTACATTAGGTTTGTGACCATACCAAATTTCATAAGGTGTCTTGTTTGTGCCTTTCTTCAATTGTACTCGGTTCAATGTGTAGGCTGCAGTACTTACTGCTTCTCTCCAGTATGTTTGAGAAATTCCCTTCTCAATCATTAGTGTTCTTGCACAATCAACAATTGATCTATTTCTTCTTTCTGCTATTCCATTCTGCTGTGGTGTTCTTGGTACTGACATTTGTCTCTTTATCCCATGTTCATTGCATAAGAGTGTGAACTCATTAGATGTAAACTCTCCTCCTCTATCAAATCTTAGACATTTCAGTTGTCTTCCAGTTTCCTTTTCAACTCTTGCCTTATACCACTTAAACATTTGAAAAGCATCAGATTTTTCTTTTAAGAACATGACAAACATCATTCTAGAGAAATCATCAAAAAACAAAATGAAATATATATCACCATAGTAACTTTGTGTTCTCATGGGTCCACATAAATCAGTGTACACTAGGTCCAAAATTCCTTTGCTAACATAGGTTTTACTTGTAAAATTTGACTTAGTCATTTTTCCAATCTGACATTCCTGGCACATGACATTTTCAGGTTTATCCAATCTCGGTAGACCTCTAACTCTATTCTTTTTTCTCACCTTGATCAAGTTGTCAAAATTAACATGACATAACCTCTTGTGCCATAGCCAGACATCCTCCAATTCTGTGTATAGACAACTCTTTTCAGAAGTATCAAGGTAGAATAGATTACCTTTAGTTTGTTCACCAGTGGCAATCAGATTTCCATGTTTGTCAAACACTTTGACCTTTCCATTTTGAAATTCCAGTCAGTGACCTGTTGTATTCAGCTGTGCCACACTCAACAAATTGTACTTTAGTCCTTCAACCCAGTAAACATCATCACATCTTGTATTATTCAGCATAATTATAGAACCTTTACCTCTGACAAGATATGGAGCATTATTACCAAATCTAACAAATCCTCCATCATGCTTTTCCATAGTAATAAAATTTTGTGTATCACCAGTCATGTGATGTGTGCAACCACTATTTATAATCCATGCATCATTTTTGCTCATGTGAGAAATTAAGGCTTTTTCTTCCACATACCTTTCTTCATCAAAATCATCTTTGATAGCAACATAAACAACTTCCTCATCTCCATTATCATCAGTGTCATCATCAGTTAATCTTTCTTCAGCAATGTAGCATGACTTCTTATCTTTGTCTTTGAAATCTTGGTATCTTCTGAATTTATTTTCTCTCTTATTCTCTTGGTTATCTTTTCTTTCATCATCCTTGTTGCCTGGACAACTAGATGCAATATGACCAATCTTGTTGCAATTGAAACATTTTAAGGGTAGCTTACCTTTGTACTTACCTTTTCCTCTTGGTAACCTTCTAGCTAACAATGCTTCAAACTCTTCTTGCTTTCTATCATCTTCAGCATACAAAGCTTCCAACTCACTTCTACATTTATGAAGTCTTTCAATCACACTGCTTGCATAACCGTCACTAGAAGTAGACTCTCTAGGGTTTCCAATATTCAGGGATGACTTGAATGCATATTCAATCTTAGTAGTAGTAGTAAGACTATTATCAAATTCATTTAACTCAAATGTAGTCAACTTACCAATTGTAGCATCTAATGAGACTGTCATCTGGGGTATGGATCTCAGTTCTTGTATAGCTGATACTCATATAGCATACACAGGTAGCAAATTTCTCAATAGCTTGCTTGTCACATCTTCTTCATCAATATGTCCTCCAGCGCCTCTAATAGCATTTACAACTTCCTTTAGTCGTGTACTATATTGTGTCACATTTTCACCTTCTTTCATTCTCATTGAATCAAACTTTCCTCTTAGACTTTCTGCTTTTGCTTTCTGAACATGTTGATCTCCTCCATGTACTAATGTAATCTTATCCCACATATGCTTTGCTGTATCACATCCATTAAGATCATTACATTCCTGGTCGGTGAGAGAAGAGGATATCTCTATCATCACTTGTGTGTGTTCTTGTCTTTCCCTTGCCTGCTCAAGTGTCATAGGAACAAAAGGTGGCGGTGAGTACTCATTATGAAGATAATATAATTCATATTCTCTAATTCCAGAGAGATGTAATCTCATTCTACTTTTCCATGTAGAGAAGTTGTCCTTATTCAACTTAGGTGCCTCCCTCTTATACATCTTCGGATCTTTAACTCAAGTCCTTTTAAAATTTTCTCTTCAGAGTACTGAGCTTTGATACCAATTATTGGTCCACTGAGAGGGGGGGGGGTGAATCAGTGGACTTTAACCTATTTCAACTCTCAATCTCTAAATCTGATTCAACTCGGTAAACTATATTTACTGCACTCTTGACAACATGCAACTTTGAACAACTTTAGCAGCAACATTAACACATATCATCCACATAAGATAATGACACATTAACACCAGATTCAAAGAGAAAACCCAAATTGGGAAAAACCTCTGTGGGACTTGTTACCCACAAATAAAAATACTCTTTTGAAGTATGCTCGGTTAAGAGCCAATCCTGTTAAAGATTACAAAACACATTGTCAAATGTGACCTGGTCAAGGGATTTCCCTCAGATCTGTTAGGATCTTCACTCTGTTAAAAGTGGCCTGATGAAAGGACTTAAAACACTTTGTTAGAATGTCACCTATCTCTAGGATTTATAATAAGACTGTTAAGTCCACTCGGTTAAGAGATTTCACTGATACAAATATGAAACATACAATAAAAACTTGATCTGTTAATGCAACAACTGTCTTCTACCTTTTGCTTGATCAGATCCTTTTCTTCTCACTTGGTCTGCTGGATTCAGTACTTCATCACTTCTTCAATAGCTCTTCCATCAATCATTCATAATCTCTATTACAAATTCAGAATTCAGTCTTCTTCTTTTCCCTGTATCACTCGGTGACTTCTCTTCTGTCAACCTTTTTCTTTCCTTTTCATTAATCAACCAGCAACAGATTCACATTCATGTAACTTCATTTATATAGACAATATTTTTACTCTTAATCTCCTTGATTAGGTTTCCTGCAATTCAATCTCAGTCGCTCAATCGTCCTTATGATTTCTTGCCACTCGATAAACCGCCTGACTTCGGTAAACCGCCTGACTTTTACCTTGGAACTCACAACATTTGTTTTGCCACTTGATCTTTGCCTTCGAACTTCATCTTGATTTTTCCAGTTCATAGATCTTGTAACAAACTTCTTCCTTTCCCATGGAATCTTCGAGCTCATCGTGATCTGTCTTAGATTCGATCTTATCATTAATTTCCAATGACTGTTCCTTGCTCAGTAACTGACTTTATGACTCGGTAACATGAACTTCATTGCTTGGTAACTAACAACGCTCAGTGAATAACTTTTCTCGGTGCCTTTGCATGAACTCAGTACTCGGTAACTATGACCGATTCCTTCTTTTCTTTTTACCGATCGACCTCCCAGTGCTTGGTAGTCTCATTCATTTCCTTTACCGACTTGACTAAACTGTGTTACCAACTTTGTTATCTTGAAAACCATGTAGAAAACAATTATACCAATCATCACTAAATCATTGTCTGATCTCTATTAGTTGCCCAGTTAAGTTCTTCAACACTTTCATCTTTTCACTTGCTCTCTTTCCTTGTCTTCCTCAACTTGTAGTTTACTCCAAATGATATGGAAACTCAATATGAATCAAAAATCAATTGCTTGACATCAATGACAAAATAAAAACTAATCTAAGAGTATTCTACAACTTTGTATACCTTTGATCTCGGTCTTCATCATCATCTCATCATATGAATATCAGTTGGTTAACAAATTGATCAATCTTTTTGGAAACTTCCATATTCAGTTCTCAGTTAACTGAAATGTTTCCAAAATGATAAATAGTGGAGGATCAGTTAACTGAGTGGAACTAGATTGTTTCCAGTTTGATAATCAATTATCTGGATTTGATGATGTCATATGCATTTTTAATAATTTAAATGATTTTGAATGCATATTTTTTTTTGTTAATTAATTTAATTCCTTTTTTATTTAATTGAGAATTTTGTATCTTTATTTAATTAATATATCAGAAATATCAATTAAATAATTAACATAAGGTTTATTTGCCAATGTATTATGATTTCAAGAATTAATTAATTAATCAAGTACGATGATTGATTAGGACCTAGAGTTTAGGCCAGATCAGTTTGAATTTGATAATTGCCTGTTTGATTTAGGACTTAGGGTTTATCAAGATTAGGGTTTCTTGATTAATTGTTGAGATTGGGGGTCTAGTGTTTAGATGACCATTTTTATGTGATTACAATACCTATGGTTTTTAGATGCACATGGTCGTTATCCAAATATTGACCATATTCCATTATATTTTGCACAATAGATTTTTGCCAAGGTTCATTTACGGAGGGCCATTAATTACATTGATTTGCCAACACATCTAGGACAGGGGCGTGGTAGGCTTGCTGATAGAGATGATTTTCATTGAGATGATTTCCAAAGGCTAGTACACAAGGCCATTATTGGTCAGAGGGCACCTATTATAGCTCCTTCATTGGGTCCTATGGCAGATGATGTTGTTTGTAGCACCTAGCTTCGAGGTGCGATTGATAGTGTTAGGGACATTGCAACAACTGCCACATCCATATCTAGTGATTAGGTTGGTTAGTATTTGATGTCTTGATGACACTCTAGATAATTAGGTGGAGCATACTCTAGTAGGACCTTAGATGAAATGTATGGCGCAACATGCATTCCTTCACTTTCCATCCTAGAGGGACTTACAGAATAGATGACACGGGTCACATTGACTAGTTTGGCTGAGGATCTTCTGGATGCATATACATTTATAACAATAGAGCATGATATTCCCATATCAAATGTTAGAGCTCGTGTTGGTAGTGTCAGATATTCTTAGACACATCCTTATCATCACCCAAACTTTGGCCATAGTGGCAGTGTCCACGAAGATCCACCTACTGACCACTCTATTGCTGCAGAGGGAGAGGTGCAACATATAGACCCATCAGTGAGTGCAGGGCACCAGTTCTTTGATGTTGGTCTTGAGGATGTTGACTTTAGGATGGACACTACAGGTTACCTAGATTTTTTGATACATGATGATACAAATTCCATGCCATCTCATTTGGTCAGTCCATTTCATTCATCGTTAGAGGGACGGGTGCTGACTACCCATGTTGCAGATGTAGAGTTGAGCTTAGACCAGGTGCAAAAAACTCTTGATATCTTGGTTGATACAATCGGGGCTAGGGAGTTTGAGTAATATCATGTGTCACCATGTACACAGGTAGAAATCTTATTTTCAATGTTACAATTTAAGTTAAATTTGTAATATTTCATGGCATGTAAATTTCCTTTTTTTAAAAAAAAATTATTTTTAATTTTTGATTTCTCTAGCAGGAGATGCCTCTTGCTAGTCCTTTGAGGACTGATCGTGTACGTCAAAGGGACTCAATTGATGATGACATCAGTAGTGGGCAGGTGATTTTTAAATTTATTGATGTATATGTATGTATTTAATTTATTTAATGTATTTAATTTATGTATGTGAGTTCTTAAAATTTGATGTTCACATATATTGAAATTTATATCATGCTTTCTTTGTAGGGTTCTACACATCCCTCACAACATGATAGCCACTCTGGGGATGGATTAGTCAGGAGCCATCATGATGAGTCCTAGGAACTTTCATATTTGATTTAGACATATTAAATGTACATGTATTTGATCTGTTATATTTCCTGTCTAGACTATAGACGATTGACATACATTGTACTTTGATATTTTTTGATTTGTAGACTTTTGATCTATGTTTGACACGATTGAAACATGTTTCATGCTTACAATACTTGATCTCTATGTCTTATGTTTACATACTCGATCTATGATTGATCTTTACATACTTGATCTATGATTGATGTTTCACACATGTGTTATATACTTTTATTATAGACATGTGTATCATGTAACTTACATGTACTTTCAATCTATGATTTATTGATCTTAACATACATACATGTGTGATGCAGGAGCATCTCGGGTCCTTGGAAATCCTGCTCAAACCAAAAAGATGTTTACTTTGTTTTATAGTTTTTCTTCTATTTCTTAGGTTCTTTCTTTACCGACGAGTCTCGGTGATCTCTTTTCCTGAGTCATTTCTGTTGCTCGGGTATGTTCTTACCGATGGATTTTCTATTGCTCGATAATGCTTTTACTGAATTGTTTGTCTTTTGCTCGGGTATGCTTTACCGATGGGGTTTTTTCTTTTGGTAATCATCTTCCGATTTGTTTATCCTGATTTGACCGACTTCTACATTTTATTTCTGTGGCTGAATTAATGTGGGGTCTCACATTGGGATATGTGTGGACCTAAATCTGGGTCTCACTTATGGATTTGAGCGCTGACCTCTTTGGTGGAATCTTGTATATATTTGTTTCTTTGTTCATAGTTTTTAGGTAGTTTTAGAAGGTAGAAGTTTAGAAATTGAATTATTTGGAAGGCAGGTCTGTGACTATGCATGTATGAAGACTATTATGTAGTTAATTGAATATATGGCCAAAACCGGGAAGGCCTTACAGCCCGGCCAGCCTGGCATGCAATGAGTTTGATTAATTGATGAAAAGTATCTCTATTGTTTCTTCTCTTGTTGTGTTGTTGTTGCTTCCGCATTGTGTCTATAAGGTTGGTTTGAAACTTGGGAGTGACCTTGGCCCCACTTGCCTACCTCCTTATTCTAGGTGGTATCAGAGCATTGGTGAGATCTAAGTTCCTTCTTGTAAACCATAACCCTAGTTGGTGATATTTTTGTGGGGTAGCGGATTGTGATCTGACCTAGAATTACAGAGGGATTCAAGATGGTTCATAGGAGAGGAAATGCAGATCCGGGTCTAGTTGATATACTTAGACAAATGGCTACTAGATTGGAAGCTATTGAGACAACCCAATGCAAAGGAAGATATCTTGAGGATGTTAGTGATGATGAAGTTGAAGAAGTTCAAGGTGAAGCTACACCTGCACCTGTGATGGACCAGGAAGAAGAATATTCCTAAGAGCCTTGACAAGTTTGAAATCCACACCACAATTTAATCCTCTTGAGTATAGTGGAAACTTGGATTCTGATGAATTGATTGACTAGATAACTGAGATGGAAAAGTAACTTGACTATGAGAATGTACCAGAGGACAAGAAGGTAAAGATTGTAAGTACAAAGATAAAAGGTCATGCATCCTTATGGTGGGAGCATTTGCAATTAGATCGAAAGAAGAAAGATAAAGACAAAATCAAGGTATGGGATAAGATGGTAAAAAAATTGAAAGACAAGTTTCTACCTTGTGATTATCAGATTAACCTGATTAGGAGAATGCAAATATTGAAGTAGAAAGATAGATCGGTGAAAGACTACATTGAAGAATTCTATAGATTGGACATCAAATCTGGACATGTTGAAGATGAAGTGGAAAGAGTAGCAAGATATCTGAATGGATTAAGAATTTCTATACAAGATAAGGTCATCTTGGTCAAGATGGAAATCATTGAAGAGGCATATCAGTTTGCCCTGAAAGCTGAGGAGAAATTGAACAAAATATACGAGCAAAGACAAAGAGTTAGAGGTGGTAGATTCCCTAAAGGAAGAGGTGGATCTCATGGTGAAAATAGTAGATCTAAACCAGACAAGTCAAATTCAAACACATCTCAAGACAAGGGAAAGATTGAATAGAAAGGTGGAAGTTCATACCAAGGAAGAGGAAACTACTCCCAAGGTGGTTATAGAAGAAGAGGGTTCCAAGTAACTTGTTAAATTTGTGGTGAGGAAGGACATAAATACTTTGAGTGCACACATGCAAGCAAAAAGATCAGTAGTAACAGAAATGCTTTGGTGCAAGAGGAGTCACCTAATGAACTTGAAAGTAATCTCATGATCCGAAGGATACTATGAAGTGAGAAAGATAAACAAGATCCTGTCAGGAAAAGTTTGTTCAAGACTAGATGTAGGTTTGCAAACAAAGTTTGGAAGGTGATTGTTGATAGTGGAAGCTTGGAGAATATGGCATCCGAGGAAATGGTCACAAAGTTGCAGTTGGAGAGGATGAAACATATGAAACCCTATCAGATCTTATGGATCAAGGATGAACATACATTAATGGTGAGTGAACAATGTTTTACAAATCTGAAAATTGGAAAGTATTATGATAAGGTGTTGTGTGATATTATGCCTATGGATTGTTGTCATATTTTGTTGGGTAGAACTTGGCAATATGATAGACATGCTATACATGATGGAATACTGAATAGATATTCTATTTGGGTTGATGGTAAGAAACAAGTTTTGTTTTTGATTAAGGTAAAATCAGGTTTTGAAAGGACCTTGAAACCTTGTACAAAAGAGAGTTAAAGATTAGCAAGATCAGCCCTTACAAACATGGAATGCCTGCTACAAACAAAATAGCAAGACCAAAGCAACCAAACCGATCTCAAAAAATAGAAGAAAGGAAAAAAAGGCACAGCTGCCAACACAACTTCCAGAGTAACTACCAGCAAAACAACAGAAACCCTTCCAACAAAAAGGCCAGCTTAAAGGATATTTGCATAGGCTTCCTCAACCTCTTTCTGCATATTTTCCATTAAGACAATGGAGTCCTTCAGCTCTTTCATCTCTTTAGGGAAGAAACAAGTTTTGTTACCTTTGGTTGAAGAATCTATTGGTGAGATATGTACATCTATGAAAGTTTGTTTGATAGAAGGTAGAAAGTTTGTTAAGGGTTTGAAAAGAGATGATATTTGTTATGTTTTTATTCCTAAAAAAATGAGTAAGAATACCAAAGATGAAAATCCTGTAGAGGTTGAAAAGTTACTCATTTAATACAAGGAGATAAATTTAGATAATGTACCTAATGGTTTTCCACCAATGAGAGATATTAGTCATTGTATGGATCTAATTACTGGATCTAGTTTACCGAACAAAGCACCACATTGCTTAACACCGACTGAGAATGAAGAGCTTAAGCGACAAGTTCATGAATTTTTGAACAAAGGTTTGATTTGAGAAAGTTTGAGCCATGTGCAGTACCACCTGTATTGGCACCTAAGAATAATGGAGAATGGTGAATGTGCACCGATTCAAGAGAAATCAATAAGATCACAGTGAAGTATAGGTTTCCTATACCGAGAATGGATGACATAATGGATTGTTTGAGTGGAGCAAGATATTTTACCAAAATTGATTTGAAGAGTGGGTATCATCAAATCAGAATCAGAGAAGGTGATGAATGGAAGACTGATTTCAAGACAAAGGAAGGTTTGTATGAGTGGTTGGTTATGCCTTTTGGTTTAACTAATGCACTGAGTACTTTTATGAGGTTAATGAATGAAGTCTTGAAGAAATTATTGAATAAATGTGTGATTGTATACTTGGATGATATTATGATATTTAGTAAGACTAGAGAAGAGAATTTGATGAATATAAGACAAGTGTTGCAGACATTGAAAATGGAAAAGTTGCTGATAAATCTGAAGAAGTGTTCCTTCATGAAAGAAGAACTTGTGTATTTGGGTTTTGTGATTTCAGCTGATGGTTTAAATATGGATCCTGAGAAAGTTGAAGCTATACTTAATTGGCCTACACTTGAGAATGTCAGTGAGGTAAGATCATTTCATGGATTGGCAAGTTTTTACAGGAAGTTTTCAGAAATTTCAGTTCTATTTGTAATGTTATGACTGAGACAATGAGAGGAGACAAAAGATAATTCAAATGGACATATGGAGCTGACAAAAGTTTTGAGAATTTGAAGTTGAAGGTTGCTGAATTACCTATGTTAGCATTGCCTAATTTCAATAAGGTATTTCAAGTTGAATGTGATGCAAGTGGAAGTGAAATTGGAGCTGTATTGACTCAAGAAGGTAGAACTGTTGCTTTCTTTAGTGAAAATTTGAATGATGCTAAAAGAAAATATTCTGTCTATGATCAATAATTCTATGCTATTGTTCAAGCTATGAAGAAATGGAGACATTACTTGATGCCAAATGAATTTGTGTTGTATATTGATCATAAGGCCTTACAGTATTTGGGTAGTCAAAATAAGTTGAATCAGAGACATATGAAATGGGTAGAGTATTTACAGAGTTTTGCATTTGTGATTAAGCATAAGAGTGGAGTTTCTAACATAGTTGTTGATGCATTGAGTAGAATGAGATCTTTGTTGACCGAAATGAGATTTGAAGTTCTTGGTTTTGCTGACATGGAACATTTGTATGAAAGTGATCCTAATTTTTTTGAGTAGTGGAGAGTGTGTAGAGAACCTAATTCAAATCAATCAAGTAATTATGAAGATTATTTCATTCAGGAAGATATGTTGTTCAAAGGTATTCAGTTGTGCATACTGAGAGGATCAATCAGAACTAATTTGATAAAAGAGAAACATAGTAGTGGTTTGGCTAGATATTTTGGTATTGATAAAACATTGAGTTTTCTGAAGGAAAGGTATTTTTGGCCTCAGTTGTATAAGGATGTTCAAAATTTTTTGAAAATTTGTGGAGTTTGTCAATTTGCAAAAGGAGTGAGTCAAAATACTGGTTTGTATACACCAATTACAGTTCCTGAGAAACCTTGGAGTGATATCAACATGGATTTTGTTCTTGGCTTACCGAGGACAAAAAGAGGTAATGATTCTATATTTTTTGTTGTGGATAGATTTTCTAAAATGACACATTTCATACCATGTAGAAAAATATCAGATGCAGTACATATAGCAAGTGATTTCTTTAAGAGATTGTCAGATTGCATGGGATACTGAGGAGTATTATCTCTGACCGAGACAATAAATTTGTTAGTTAATTTTTGGAAAACACTTTGCAAGAAGTTGGATACTAAGTTGAAATATAGTTCTACATTTCATCCATGGACTGATGGACAAATAGAGGTTGTAAAACAAAGTTTGGGTAATTTTTTGAGATGCTTACTTGGACACACACCAAGTAATTGAGATTTGATGTTGGCATAAGAAGATTTTGTATATAATAGTTCAATTAATAGAAGTACTGGAAAGACACCTTTTGACATTTTTCATGGCACACAACTGAGAGGTATATCATACTTGAGAGCTATTGTTGGAGAAGAGAAAAGAAGTGTTGAAGAAGAATAATTTTTTGAGTTCATGAAGACATTGCACGAAGATGTAAAACAAAAGCTGGAGAAAAGCAATAAAAAATACAAGGATAGTGCAGAAAGATCCAAGAGACATAAATTTTTTGAAGTTGGTGATGCTGTAATGGTTCATTTGAAGAAAGGCATATTTCCTATTGGAACATATGGTAAATTAAAGATGAAGAAATTTGGTCCTTGCAAAATATTGATAAGATTTGACAGTGGAAATGCTTATGAAGTTGAATTACTCGATGACATGGATATATCACCTATATTCAATATTTTAGACTTGTATGAGTATCATGAAACTGATGAAGAAGTGACAATACGAAGTGATTATCCTAAGAAGAAGATAGAGGAAGTTGAGAAGATTTTGAAAGAGAGAATTGGAAAAAGTATGAGAGGAAAGGAATACATGGAGTATCTGATAAAGTGGAAGAACAGACCAATTGAGGGCTCATCTTGGATTTCTCAATCTAAGTTGGATTCATTTCAGGTTGGACCTGATACATGATTTGGGGAATCATTTATATTAACCCCATGTGTCTGATGTAGGAGCATCTCGGGTTCTTGGCAACCCTTCTCAAACCAAAAACATGTTTACTTTGTTTTATAGTTTTTCTTCTGTTGCTTGGGTTCTTGCTTTACCAACGAGTCTCGCTGATGTCTTTTCTGGAGTCATTTCTATTTCTTGGGTATTTTCTTATCGATGGGTTTTCTATTTCTTGGTAATGCTTTTACCTAATTGTTTGTTTGTTGCTCGGGTATGCCTTATTGACAGGTCACTGTCTTTCGGTAATCATCTTTCGATTTGTTTATCCTGATCTGACCGATTTCTACATTTAATTTCTATAGTTGAATTAATGTGGGGTCTCTCATTGGGATCTATGTGGACTTGAATCTGGGTCTCACTTATGGATTTGAGCACCAACCTCTTTGGTGGACTCTTGTATATATTTGTTTCTTTGTTCTTAGTTTTTAGGTAGTATTAGAAGATAGAAGTTTAGAAATTGAATTATCTAGAAGGCAGGTCCATGACCTCTCACGTATGAAGACTATTCTATAATTCATTGAATATATGGCCAAAACCGGTAAGGCCTTACAACCTAACATGTAATGAGTTTGATTAATTAATGAAAAGGATCTCTGTTGTTTCTTTTCTCAATATGTTGTTGTTGCTTCTGCATTGTGTCTGCAATTTTGGTTTGGTACTTGGGAGTGCCCTTGGCCCAACTTGCCTACCCTCCTTGCGTCAATGTGTTATATACTTGATCTAGTGATTGATGTTTGAGACATTGTGTTATACTGAAGACCTAGAAATTTGATGATTAAATACTTGACCTATTATTTGATGATGTAGTTCATGCTTATACATGTGTGATGTATGTGTTTAATATATGTGTACATGTTTGATCAATCCAATTTAATTCTTTGTACATGTTTGATCAATCCAAGTTCATTCTTTTTACATGTTTAATTTATATGTTTTTACATGTTTGATAAATCCAATTTAATTTTTTCAATTTATTCTATGAATGATCCTAATTAAGTAAATGTAACATAAAATTTATGAACAATTCTATAAAATTAAATTATACTTATTAATTATTGCAACATGCATGATCTACACATTCATATTCCAACTAAATAAGTATCCACATGACCTAATTAATCAGCTATATAAAACTAAAGTATTTCAACATGCATGATACACATCCTTAATTTTTTTTGAGATATTGTAAATTTTAAAAAATTGCTCCATTCACTATGGGCATTGGTAGGATAGAATGGAGCTAAGAAAACCTCTGGCCTTGCCCGTGAAAAATTTAGTACATATCAGGTTAAGCGTTGTTTTTACACAAGTCAATTGCTAGGATCTCAAGATTCGATTTCCTCTCTTGAGAGAATAAGAAAGTTATTCCCAAGGTTCTCCGGGGTCGTGGTACAACCTACTAGGTTACTTAGTTGAAGATAAATATGAATGTTCATGAGGCCTTTGCTGGTACGTTCAAGACATCAAACTACAAAACAACTTTAGTACTTTCTGGTATTTTCTAATTTATCAAAGATCTATGATTTAACTAAAGATGCAATTTTGTGTTTTTAAAGATGATTACTTTCAAAATAAATTGCTGAAAATGAAATCCTAATGGACATAAACCGTTGTCGATCCTCCCTTGTGAATTGAATGACAGAAAGATTTGGAACAAAACCATGAAGTATAAATCAGACAATGTCACAATTCTATACTCGATGGATGCAATCGTTTGGAGAGAAAATGTATTCACTCGTGCAATATTTTCAAAACCTATCAAATCGTGAAGCCACCAAAATGCGTGCATACATGAGACAAATTTATCGTTAAGCACAATAGATGATCTTTTCCATGGATTCATCACAACAAGGTAGATAGACAATGATAAATTCCAACTAATAGAAGCGCAAATTTGAAACACAATAAAACAATTGGCTCTTTGAAAAATAATGAAAAAGTATGCACACATTCATCAATTTTGCATAGATAGCAGAAAATATCACACCACGAATGAAGCACCAATTTTAGATCTTTATTGCATTAAGAATCCGACCCTATTACATTACTTTTGATTACAATATATAGAGTTCTAATCTATAAACTCTGAATGCCAAAATTAGGGCATTAGAGGGTCTAAAAATAATGAAAACAAACTAAAACTAAAGATTTGTTGAAGTAAACTATTGCTAACTGATACTAAACAACTTGCACAAATTTTTAATACATTTACTATCAATTTTCCCATGCAAAAGGAATCAAAATTGTTAAGAAAGAAGAGAGAGAAGCTAGAGTTTCATTACATGCAACTGGAGTCTTCTTCTTGATTTATGGGTTCTCCCTTGGAATATTCACCCCTAGTTCTCTTTGAGGTCGAAACTGATAGAGGACCCTTAGTACTTGCAAAAATAACTCTAGCTAGGCATCCATCTGATATGAAGTTCATATTTCATGCAAAAAAAGTGATCTCGTTGAACAATGGCTAATTCCAAAATGACTTTTCTAGCAGGATCCTAGGGTGAGCTTTGTAGAATCTCTTTGCAACCTCTTGGGCTTCATCAAAACTGAGTAACTCCACAAATTTAGCTTCCTGTGTTGCCTCTCCCTAAACTTGGAAAGGTGTGCTACAAAATTCTGAACTTCTCCAATGTCATTCATGATTTTCTTCACACTTTGCTTGAAGTACAATATTTTTTGCAGATCTTCCTCAAATTTTACTGTAGTAACCATTCTATTAAGTTGTTTTCTTGTGGCACAGGGACTGACCTACGTCTGTTTCAGTAATATCAGTGTGAAAATTTCCCATCTTAGTGGAGGTGTCGTATCCGTTTGAAATGACACTTCATTGGCAAAGCTATTGTCATTTCTGACATTCTTTTCATTGGTTGAGGAATTGAAATATTTGTATCCTGAATGAAAATGCAGTTGTTAGAAACATGTTATTTAAAACAAGAAACTACTCTAAGCCACTACTCTTATTATGATCCAAATTACAAATTCGGACTAAAAAAACTACCAAAACTACAAAACACTATAAACAAAAAGGGGGTCCCCATTAGGCCAAGTGGCCAAAATGGGGCGTGTGTTGTGGAACCACAACAAATAGCCCAAAAAAAAGGAGAAATAACCGAGGCATTTCTTTATGAGAAAACAACTTCTGGAAACTTATTTTGCAATAAACCAAACCCAAGTACCAATGATAGAAATATTCTTTTTCCAACTCTAAAAAATTCAAGTCTTCCAATGTTTCTTCCAGTGTGTATGCTTATGTGTTCATCTCTTTGAAATTTTGACGAAGATAACTTAAACAAATATCATCTACAACCAATATTCACAATGTTGACAAGGGCTTCCCGGGAAGAGCTCTGCTACCATTCAGGCATCCATATCCTCAAAAAAGTTTCCCCCGAGACCCAATCTAACCTTTCTCTACTACCAGTCAGGCATCCATAGCCCCGATAGAGATTGCTAGAGTCACCCTTCTTTGTCTTCTGACGATATTTGAAGTAGAGGTATTTGGAGGATTCTCTCTTTGGAATTATTTCTTCTTTCTTTATTTGTGACCGGCTTGGGCCACTTGTGCTTTGAGTATGCTACTTCTTGATTGCCTTCATTTTATTTCTTTTGATAAACCTAGGAAACACTTAGACTGTGCTACCTTGGTATAAGATTATGATCACCATGGGGAGCATTGCTTTGAATGCTTCATTTTTCTCTCACATTCTTCTCCTTTTTAGATTCCTCTCTTTCTTTACTCCCTTTTTTTAGGTCAGGTTGCAGATGGAGAAGGGTTCTGGGACTAGTGGGTACCTACATCAACATGTTGGTGCTGGCTCTAAGTAAAAACTGCCAAAGAAACCAATGTTTCCAATGTCATATTTTAATATATCTCATGATTTAGGATGATCAATATTGAACATCACCTTGGTTGCCAGAAAAAGGTATCACCATTTATGATCCCCGTGTACAGCTTCTTGCAAGATACATCTCTTTGGAAATTTTAGCTAAGAAATACCTCTGCTTCTCATTGAGGACTAGTTGGGATGGACCACTTGTTGGAAATAGCTCTGACAAAACACACTTACCCAAAGACTGACAAACAAAAGGAATAAAAAAAACCAAGGAAAAAGGAACATAGAAAGTTGACAAAAAAGAAACAAGAAACAAAACTAACTGCTAAAACACAAAGAAAAAACTAACACCTACCTATTCAAAACTAAATGTAAATTATATACAAAAGACTTAGAACAAAAAGCATATGATTTACTGGTTAATTGATTTTCCTCTCCATGCAGTAGAGAAAATGCACTTTGTATAGTTCTAAAGAATGCAAACTCATCTTTGTATTCAAAAAAATAAGATTTAGACAAGTTTTGTTCAAATTATGGGTACAAATTATAGAAAATTAGAAGTTGTGGCAACTCTCCATGATCATGGTTAATCCAAAAACAAATTTTTTCACCTTTGACATCATATTTAAATTGGAAATTATCAAAGTGTAAGGGATAATGGAAAGATACCACTTGATTTAGTGAGTTCTCAACCATGGGAGTATACTCACACAACCTGATTTCTTCTTCTGGAGGTCTTAACTCAGGGTACACCACTCCATCCTCATTAAGTACATGCACACCATAAAAATACATGGGCAGTGGTGATGTATGATACCTATCATTACAATAAATTTTAAAAGGAAAAACATCAAGAGTGTGATCCTTTCTATAATCATCATTAGTCCTAAACAATAAATAATCACATTTAATCTCATTAGGACTAATAAATTCAACCATAAACATGTCCTTTGAATTGTAAAAATCATTAGTATCATCAATAGGATCATTGTCTCCTTCAATCCTTAAAGAAACACGCTCAAAATCATCCTTACCTTCTAAAGAATCTCCCAAGCTAGCATGAAGTCAAGACAAATTACTTCTGGATGTAGATCTAATGGATGAACTCTACATGAATTGGCTACTGCAAGGTCTGATATGTGCATGGAATACCCATAAATGGACATTTATTTTCTCAAACATGATACCAGACCAAGCACTTTATCTACCTCATCTGATTATAGAGAAAGAGAGCCATATTGTTTGTTGATTGTTAAGTCCCTCATTCCATTTTGTTGGCCATGTGTGAGTGTTGCAGACCCCAGGACAACCCCTTGATCATCCTTTTGAACCTCTTGTATCCATTCTATTTGGGTTTCATCATGATTGGCATTCAAAGAATAAAGTGCATCATCACTCATGATTTTATCAGAAGATACCTCTTCACTTTCACTTGTCATGAAAATGTTTACGAATGTATCTATAATTTCACCCTCTGCATCATTTTGAATTTTATCACCATCATTCTTTTGTATGATGACCACTTTAACTTCCTCATTATGCAAGAAAATATCTTCCAAAGTCTCATGGCTTTGATCACATTCAGCTTCCTCCTTCCTTGATTCATTATCCCAATGATCTGCTATAGGACTTAATACCTCTTCAATAATCATTTTTCCATTCAAATATAAGTCCATCTTCCCAAGGAAAATAAGGCAATCCAACTCACAATGTTTGTTTGTGAGGTTTATCCTACATCCGTCCATCCATGCAAAATCTGATAATGACATAGGAATACCTAATTCTTGCAACCTCTCATTCAGTCTACTTTGCTCAAACAGAATATCCACCTAACATAGATTATGAGTATCTTCATCTTTAGTTCTTGAGCCTTTTTCAAACTTAAAAGAGTCATCAAAATTACCTTTTGAAGGTGTCATATATTTCTCACTTGCTGATTGTTCATGACCATGATTCTGGGGCAGCATTGAACATGTCTCATCCTCATGGGTTTGTTTGTCATGTCTTGATACCTTATGACTGATTTTTGTGGAAAAATCATTTGGTAACTTGAGTTCTTGATGGATGAAAACTTTTAGGCTCATTTAATCTTCATTGTTGTGCCACTTATCATGCTCATATGACTGGCCAACAAGCTCTCTATTTGAAGTATCATCATGACTTGATGTATTAAGTGTTGGAGTATAACAAGAATATGAAAATATAGTTGAAGTAGCATCATTGGGAGGTAAAATAATTGCATCCAAGGTTTTATTATAGGCATTTTGACTCCAAATATGATCTTGAAAGTGATTGACCCGATTCTTTCTATTGGATGATTGCATCATTTGGATATTAGGAAAGTTGTAATCGGTTTAACATGGTTATTGCAGTGATATGATATGTTGACTGGATTAAGATAGTGCTGCAATGGTTGGAAACATTCAATCAATTGCTTATTGAAACTTCCATCTAGACCACTCATACCATTTGTAACATCCCATCCACATCATGCCAAGAAAAGAGCCTTGCTGAATGCATCATGTAAGGTAGTAATCTCACCCACAGATCTAATTGTTCTTGCAAATGAGACATCCAAACACCATAAATAATGTTCTTTTAACTTCAAATCATGCACCATCCATTTTGAATCTTAGAGCCTTTGATACATGAGAAGGAATCGATGATTAAATTGGGCAATAAACTCTTGAGGCATCCTTCTTACAATAGCAAAATAGAATACATAATCTTGTGCACTCACATTGGGATCAAATTGAATTAAGAATAAATTGTTTAATTCAACCCATGAGAAAATAGAATTTGATGAAAGTCTCACATACCACTCAAGTGATACACATTGAAATATCTTTACAAATAGATTGCAAACAACATCTTCATGTTCAATTTTAAGAAAAATCATTAGATCCTTGCAAATACTCAGATGGTTTGCAACATTTTGTCCATTACTAGGGATGAACAAGGGAAGCCTATTGTGTGCATGTACATGAATCTCATGGAAACCTCCTTGTATACACAAAGGACTACCCATTGAAGATAGATCTCCTCAAGATCCAACCCATTCAAGTGTGCATGTAACCATGAAATATTTTTATTGGACCTCCTTCTAGTGCCACTTTTGTTGGCATGATGATGGAGGGTTTGCATACCACCAATACTTTGATTTATAAGTTGTTTTTAGAATAGGTCTTAATTAGGCCCTCCTTCTAGTGCCAGTTCTTTTGAGTGTTGTTTTTACACAAGTTAATTACTAGGATCTCGAGATTTAATTTCCTCTCTTGAAAGAATAACAAAGTTATTCCCAAGGTTCTCCAGGGTCATGGTGCAACTGGCTTGGTTACTTAGTTGATGATAAATGTGAATGTTCACAAGGAGGCCTTTGCTGGTAGGTTCAAAACATCAAACAACAAAACAAATTTAGTACTTTTTGGTATTTAATAATTTATCAAAGATCTATGATTTAACTAAATATACAATTTTGTTTTTCTAAAGATGATTAATTTCATATTTATGATAGAATTTAAAGGAGTAAGATAACAAGAAAAAAAATAACTTTCTGAAAATGAAATCCTAATGAACATAAATCGTTGTTAATCCTCCCTTGCAAATTCAATAACATAAATATTTGGAACAAACCCATGAAGTATAAATCAAACAATGTCACAATTCTATACTCGATGGATGCAATCATTTGGAGAGAAAATGTATTAACTCACGCAAGATTTTCAAAATCTATCAAATTGTGAAACCAGCAAGAAGCGCGCACACATGAGATGGATTTATCTTTAAGCCCAATAGATGATCTTTTCCATGCATTTGTCACAACAAGGTAGATAGACAATGACAAACTTTGATTTGGATACTATTCATGATGTTGATATTTATGTTTTGTCACTGATGTCAACATATGTTTCTGTGGAGAGGACAAACTAGTTATTTGACTGACAAAAGTGTACGGACAATGTACGGATGTTTCAGTACAATTTAAGACAGGGATATGATGAAAGATGTGTGATGACCTTATTCCTAAGGTCACTTGACTTAAGGTTACATATTGGTGATGTTACAGATGATTTAGTGAAGATTGGTTTTGATGCAGGAGCATCCTGGGTGTAAGGGCAATCTTGCATCACCCAAAAATATTTTTGTTTTCTTTTTCAATAAGGGCTACCTTGTGCAGAGCTGCTATTTATAGAAACTTTCTAATTTTAGTAAGTTGGTCATACGATCTCAGAATTTTCTGATTTTGCATGTGGAGGTTCATCTCAGTCATATCAGCCTGCCAGTAAAGTTTCATGGCTAGATTAGGTCTAGTTTTGAAGATATTAAAAATTTTCGGTATTGAAAACAGGGTACAGAAAGGCTTTAGAGGCCCCGGATGAGGTTGAAACTTGGGCTGAATGAAGCTTTCTTAATTCAAGCGTTGTAGAGCGCTTCATGGCGTTTCTAAAATGGGGTTATAATAGTCAATTGGGTCAACTGGTGATGACTTATGGTCTCCAAAAGTTGGGCCACCTGAAATAGAAGAAAATAATTTTCCTTCAAAATCTTTGTTCGGGTTTCAAAAGTTATTTTGTGCCGACTTTGATGTACTAAATTGAAAAATAAAATAATTCTAAGTTTGGTCAGCCCTAAGGGCTAAATTTTTGGAACCTTCTCGGGCAGTGGAAATTGCCTATATAAAGAAGGCCCGTACTGTTGTCTTAGGCAGTTCGGGACAGTTCTGGGTAGATCTGGGTAATAATTCGAGGCTTTGTCCTACAAAATATTGTAAGGGGAATGCCCATGTGGCTTTGCATATTGTAATTCTGCATTTGTGGAGATAATAAGAAGTCCATTTTCTGTTCTTGCAAATTGTTGTTGCTTCTCTATTTCTGTTATGTGTTTGTGGTATTAAGGGGAGCGCCCTTCATTAGGTTTCTGGACCGTGATGGTAATGCTTGAAGGAGTAGGTCTTTATATTTTGAGTATATCTTACAGATGAAGATATTTTAGTGGATGCAAGCATATGTGATGACTGAGTACACATTGAAGAATGTTCGATACTGATTGATTGTTGTGGAAGTACTAGTGACATCAGCTATGGCGTATATTCTGGAGGAGACCTATTTTGGTGGCCGACTTCAGACATGTAGCGTGTATTATGAATTATGAGTGTGGATTGTAGATGTTGGAGTGTAAATGCTGGATTATAATTGATGTTTACTTGTTACATGTACCATGTGTGTCTTAGCAAGGGTTTAAATAATTATTTGTATATTGGGAAAGCCTAATTGGCCAACCTAATTAATTATTTGTGTATTAGAAAAGCTTAATTAGCTGACCTAATGAATTATTGTAATAGGGTATATATGTGAGATATTTTCTTTTGGAAAGCTGTGGAAGATATTGAAAAGGAAGAGAAGTGTAAGCTGTGAGGCATGTTTTGGTACTGGATGTAGAGCAGAGTTTGTGATAAGAATACTTCATTGGAACTAACCAAGAAAAGATAGTTTCTATCAGACAGTTCACTAGATTTTATATTTCCTATATACACTTGTTCGATTGTGAATCCTTGAGGATGGATTTAACCTTCTTTGGATAGTGTGCCTGGGCAGTAAGCCTACTACTTTTCTTGACTCCTAATAGGTTATGCCTCCTAACAACGACTGTGTACTGTAATGTTATAATAAGCTCCTAACAGGGCTAAATCTTTGAACATGGATATTATACTCTCAGTACATTATTTGTAGGTTCTAATTACCACTAGGGTTTTACCTTTAATAGGGTTTCCTTGATAACAAGTATTGTGTTATTTGTTGGCATTTACTATTTTATCATTTGCATTGCATCTTTGGTTTATAAAGTTTAAAGTTTTATATTTTATATCACAACTAATTCACCCCCCCTCTCTCAATTTTTCTTGTGGACTGTTATTCCTAACAATTGGTATCATAGCTTCTGGTCCTTAGAGAGAAATCTTAATAGCTTGAGGTGATCCTGAAGATGAATTACTATAGGAAGGATAGTCCAAAATTTGATCCTAAAAAATTTGAAAGTTGGAAGAACAAGATGAGAACACATTTTCTATGTTTGGGAATTGAATATAGGACGATCACGAAGAAGAATGAAAAGATAGCAACTGAGGATGAATTAGAGAAGGCTACTGAAGATGATAAGAAGATATTTTCATGTAATATGGTCATAAGAGAATCATTTATTAGCGCACTTTCTAAAGGAGAATTGACAGAAGTAAAAGACTTGGACTCTGCACATGAAATTTGGACAAGATTTGAGGCACTATATGAACGAGATAAGTTTACAAAACAAGCAAAGTTACAAAACCGGAAGACAAATATGGGATCACTAAAAATGAGAGAAGATGAGAACATTAGGGCATATGGACAGGGAATTACTAAAGTGGCTACTGGCATTAGAAACTATGAGAGAAGATGAGATCTTTGACACCTACATATAGAACTAAAGTACAAGCTATAGAGGAGATTATACCTTTGACACCAAAATTCACTAGAGAGATTTTGATTGGAAAGCTAACTAATTTTGAGGCCACAAAATTGGGAGATACTTTACCTAAAGTTGAGTCAGCATTCAAGGCAACCATGCATAAGAACAAAAAGATCTTGTCTAGAATTGCGAGCACCAACATTAGTAACTTGAGAGAAGAGCTTGGAGACTGTGCTGAGGAATGGGAACTGATATAGGAGGAAGAAATAAAGCTAGGTGAAGTAGTAGCATTGATCTCTAGAAGATAAAAGAGAGGTAAGGGTAAATTTAAAGGAAAACTACCTTTGAAATGTTTTTCATGTAACAAGATTGGTCATTTTGCATCTCAGTGTCCTACAAGGGTTCCAAAGCATAAACCTAAGTTGTACAAATATAAGTATCCTAAAGACAAGGAATGTTATTATGATAGTGAGGGTGTTTCTGATGATGATGGTGACTATGATGAAATTAGATTTATTTCTATAAAGGATGATGAACCTATACATGAGAAAAAACCTTAGTATCTTGTGTTGAAAAGAAATATGGATGGGTTATAGACAGTGGTTGTTTGCATCATATGACTGGAGATAAAAATAAATTTGTGAGTATGAAAAGATATGATGGTGGTGTTGTTAGATTTGGTGACAATACTCCTAAGCTTATCATTGGTATTTGATAAAAGTAACCTTGTGAGTGTGCTTACACATTGCTCTAGACTAGATTTTGTTCTTTCTAGTCCACTTAGGATCCCAATATCTCTTTATGACCTATCTATTCTCTAGGTATTTAACCTAAGACCACTCCTATCTCTTCTTTAGGAGTCTTCAATTTTGTGTTTCACTCTAAGGGACAACTATCTCATAGTTTTGTCTCAATGCTTTCTATGGATTGAAGAATTCCAATGTCAAATTATTCATACCAACTTCTCTCTTGCTACAAGGGCCATGTATAGGCTTGGAATGTTCATTATTCATCCATCCAACTCCAATCCCATAAGTCTTCAAACCCAATTTGGTCAAGTTCACTATTTGCCTTCAAATTGTCTTATTAGGCCTAATGATCCTATTAGCCCTATCCAGAGGGTTTTTCTGGATTAAATCTAAAAAATTACACAAAAAACACAAAAATAATTAGGGATATAGATACCCTTTTGGGAGACCTAAAATATTTCTAAGGTCTAGGGCTCCAAAACTGTATGTACATCACTGTCCTAGAAAGTAGGGCTTTTAGGCCTATTTTGGCTCTCTACTAGCAACTCTTTGATTTCTCCTCAAAAATAAATCTAGATGGATTGGTTGGGGTTTGATCTCGACAATAGGGACCTATGAGACCATAATAACATCAAGAACACACTTGTTTTAGTTCTCCATTACACTCCCTTGTCTCTGCAAATAGATTTATCCATGTCATACTCCTAACTGGGCTGTCCTAACTCGCATAGGGCATGACCTTATAAATAGCTAAACATCTCTCTTGAATTCCTACCTCTATATACACTATGTAAAGTGGATTCCATATGAATTTAATTCAACTTTTTGTGTTTTCCATGGTTTAATTTCATGGGGGAGCCATGAAAGCAAAATTACCCTAAATCACACCAGCAGACTACCTAGTTTATTATTATTTTTCTACAGTTAGCAAACCAACTCAAAATGAATAACACCCTAAATGAAAATATCATAGAAAACTACCCTCTACATGAATCTACAATTGTATCTTATTATTCAATCCATTAAAATTCTCTGTAACTCCAAATACTAAAAAATATCACCAACATAGAATTGCAGACCTTTTCATTATTCAAAAACTTGCTTACAATCACTAATGCCTCGGGAAATAAGTCACATACATCCTTAAGATTATTTTTAATTTTTTATATGATTGGATCATTACTTTTCTACTCCTACAATGAGGGGAATCCAAAGTTGTCGAGTTGCATGCAACATTTGCAAAAATTGCAAAATGTTGTCATGACAACTTTTGAGCAACTTTTGGCATCTTTGAATTTATGCCTCCAACCTATCTTTTAGGGCCCCTAACCACTATAGATCAATTAAATAACCTCATAAATGCCTATAAAATCATCTTTCCTACTATTCTAGGGTCTAGGACACATTTAGACCATATTTCCCATTTAGACCTAAATTGCAATAAAGAAACCTAACTATACTAGGTTGGATTAGATACTAACTATCAATACACCTAGTAACACATCTTGCAAGACCACCTAAGGTCCAAATAAAACACACACTCTAACTTGGCTAAGGTCATATACAAGCCAAAACTTGAGGGCTTTGAGGATTTCCTAGGTTCTCCTGCACCAGTATTGGATCTATTTCTCTGGATGGAAAGAATAATATAGACAATATATTACTTGTTGACGGGCTTAAACATAATCTATTGAGTGTTGGGAAGTTAGTGGAAAAAGTTTATCAATTTAAATTCATTGATGGGAAATGCTCCATCAAAATTAAATCAAGATATTTTATTGTAATTGGTACTAAATCTAGAGGTAATGTATTTGAATTGAAAACATCTAAAGCTTCTTGTTTTATTGCGAAGGTTGATGACAGTTAGCTGTGGCATAGAAGATTTTTTCATGTTAACTTTGATAAAATTGTTAAGGAAAGTATGAATAATGGTGTGGGAGATCTACCTAAGATTGTAAATCCATCTAACACTATGTGTAGAGAGTGTGTTATGGGGAAGCGGACTAGAAGAATTTTTAGAAGCAAATCTTATTCAGCTAAAGGGAAGTTGGATTTGGTGCATACAGATCTGTGTGGTCCTACAAGAACAAGATCTTACTATGGTGAAAGGTACTTTATAATTTTTGTTGATGAATTTTCTAGAATGACGTGGGTTACATATTTGAGAAAGAAATATGAAGCATTTGACAAATTCAAGTTATTTAAAGTAAAAGTTAAATTTGAATATGGTTTGAAGATAAAATATTTGAGATCAGACAAAGGTGGAGATTTTACATCAGATTTATTTAATACCTACTGTGAAGAACATGGAATATACAGACAAACATAAAATCCTAGAGCACCACAACAAAATGGGATAACAGAGCAAAGAAATAGAACTATATTAGATGTTGCAAGGACTATGTTGCTGGAAGGAAATGTGTCACATGTTAATTGGAGAGAAGTAGTTGACACTGCTGTGTACACCTTGAACATAATTTAGATCAAAGAAGGTACAAGTAAGACTCTTTATGAATTATAGTTTGATCATACACCTACTGTAAAATATTTTAGATTATTTGGAAGTAAATTTTATATCAAAAGAGATGATAAGATAGGGAAGTTTGATGCTAGAAGTGATGAAGGAATTTTTCTTGGTTATTCTAATAAGAGAAAAACATATAAATGTTTCAATCTAAGATTGAGGAAGTTGATTGAAAGCGCTAATGTGAGGATAGATGAAAAGCTTCAGATTCAGGAAAGAATATATGACTATGGTCAGATTACAAAGATGAAAGAGGTTAGTGTTGAACCTAAAGAACCTTTGATGATTGATAATGAGACTGAAGATGAATTGATTGAGGTTACGGAGACTCCTAAGACTCTGAGGTGTGTTAAGAAGAACCATCCTGAAGATCAAATTATTGGTGATGCATGTAAAGGTATGATGACTAGATCTAGAACTAGAGAATAAATTTGTTTGATTTCTCAAGTTAAACCAAAAACTATTGATGAAGCATGCATGTAGAGATGAATCATGGACTAAAGATATGGAAGAAGAACTTGAACAGATAAAGAAAATTAATACTTGGGAATTGGTTCCAAGACCTAAGAACAAAAATGTGATAGGAACTAAATGGGTTTTCAGAAATAAGATGGATGAGGAAGGAAAAATGGTAAGAAACAAGTGTAGACTATTGTGTAAAGGCTACCCACAACAAGAAGGGACAGACTATGAAGAAACATTTTCTCTTTTTGCTAGGTTGGAAGTTGTGAGATTATTTGTTTCTTATGCTATACATAAAGACTTTAAAGTATATTAGATGGATGTGAAATCAACATTCTTGAATGGTGATTTGGAAGAAGAAGTATACATTGAGAAACTTGATGGATTTACTTTGAGAAAAGATGAAGACATGGTTTGTAAGTTGAAGAAAGCACTATATGGACTGAAACAATCACCAAGAGCATGGTATGCAAGAATAGACAAGTATCTACTTCATCTTGGTTTCAGAAAAGGTAATGTAGATAGTAATTTATATTTAAGAATTGATGAAGATGGAATGTTAATCATATAAGTTTTTTTTGATGATATCATTTTTGGAGGCAATGATAAGATGAGTAAGAATTTCTCTAAAGAAATGGAAATTGAATTTGAGATTTCAATGATTGGTGAAATTAAATTCTTTCTTGGTTTGAAAACCAATCAGAGTAAGAATGGTATTTTTATATCCTAGACCAAGTATCTTAAGTAAATGTTGAAGGAGTCTGGAATGGAAGATTGTAAACTTGTTGGAACACCTATGGTGACGGGATACAAACTGACTAGTAATGATGAGACTCAAAGTATCTATGATTGGTGGTCTACAATATCTAACTCACACTAGACCATATATTACCAATGCAGTTGGAATTATGGCAAGATATCGGACAGATCCTAAAGAGACACACCTTGTTGTTGTGAAAAGAATTTTCAGATATTTGAAAGGAACAACAAAATATGGATTATGGTATGAAAAATTAGATAAATTTATTTTTGCAAGCTTATACTGATGTTGATTGGGCAGGTAATGTGGATGATAGAAAGAGTACAAGTGGTGGTGCATTTTTCCTTGGGAAAAGGCTAGTTTCTTGGTTAAGCAAGAAGTAGAACTCTATTGATCAATCTACTGCTGAATCAGAGTATGTCTTTGCTGCAATAAATTGTACACAAGTTGTTTGGATGAAACAAATGATGAAGGGCATTGGAATAATTTTTGAAGAGCCAATGGTTATCCATTGTGATAACACTAGCATAGTGAATATGTTGAAGAATCATGTAATGCATTCAAAGACTAAAAACATTTCTATTAAGTATCATTTATTGAGGGAGAAGGTAGCAAAGAAAGAGATTAAACTAGAGTATATTAGCACAAAGGAATAGATAGCAGATATATTTACAAAACCTTTGCCAAAAGATGATTTTGAGTATCTTAGAGGCATGCTTGGGGTTAGATCCCCTCCTTGTGAAAATTAATTGATGAAAGATATGCATCAGTCCAGTGGCTTTTAGAGCTATATCATTTTCTGGAATTGATGTATGGATCTACTCCTCAGGGGGAGTGATCGCAGGAACACTATAAAGCACATTTGGGTGATCTTGCACCTGGCTGTTGGACATGAAGATTTAAAAAATTTATACCTTAAAAAATATTATAGTTGAGTTCTGGCACCCTTTGCCATTGCTGCCAAAGGGGGAAAGATTCTATGTGGAAATCCCTACTATTTTGGGGACATTTGTGTTGAGGATATTGATAATATTATATTGAGAGAGAGTACTTTTTGGGTTGACTGATTTTCCCATATGTTTCCATCAATGCCAAAGGGGGAGATTATTGGATGATATTCGATTTGGATACTATTCATGAGTTGATATTCATGTTTTGTCACTGATGTCAACATATATTTATGTGGAGAGGACATATTGGTTATTTGACTGACAAAAGTGTACGAACACTGTACGGATGTTTCAGTATGATCGAAGATAGGGATATGATGAAAGATGTTTGATGACCTTATTCCTAAGGTCATCTGAATTGAGGTTACATATTGGTGATGTTACAGATGATTTAGTTAAGACTAGTTTCTGGAGTGTGAAAATAAAGCTTGACAGAGCATGTCTCTTTGTTTTGTGTATATCTTACAGATGAAGATATTTCAGTGGATGTGAGCTTATGGGATGACTAAGGACACATTGAATAATGTTAGTTACTGATCGATTATTGTGGAAGTATCGGTGATGTTAGCTGTGGCATGTATTCTGGAGGAAACCTATTTTGGTGGCCGACTTCAGACAACATGTAGCATGTATTATGAATTATGAGCGTGGATTGCGTATCTTGGAGTATAACTAATGGATTGTAATTGATGTTTACTTGTTATAGGTACCATGTGTATCTTAGCAAGGGGTTAAACAATTATTTATACATTTGGATATCCTAATTGGCCGACCTAATTAATTATTTGTGTATTAGGAAAGATTAATTGGCTGACCTAATGAATTAATTTAATAGGGTATATATGTGAGATATTTTCTTTTGGAAAGATGTGGAAGAGATTGAAAGGGAAGAGAAGTGTAAGTTGTGAGGCTTGTTTTTCTGTTGGATGTAGAGCAGAGTTTGTGATAAGAATACATAATTGGAACTGACCAAGCAAAGACAGTTGTTATTAGACAATTCACTGGATTGTATATTTTCTATACACACTTGTTTGATTGTGAATCCTTGAGGGTGGCTTTAATATTCTTTGGGCAATGTTCCTGGGCAGTGAACATACTACTTTTCTTGACTCCTAACAGGGACTATGTACTGTAATGTTGTAATAAGCTTCTAACAGGGCTAAATCTTTTAACATGGATACTATATTCACAGTACATTATTTGTGGGTGCTAATTCCCACTAGGGTTTTACCTTTAATAGGGTTTCCTCGACAAGTATTATGTTATTGTGTTGAGATTTACTGTGTTATCATTTGCATTACAGTTTTGGTTTATAAAGTTTAAAGTTTAATATTCTATATCACAACTGACTCACCCCCCTCTCAGTTGTGCTTGTGGATTGTTATTCCTAACAACAAAGATTCAAAGCATAGTAAAACAATTGGCTCTTTGAAAAATAATGAAAAAATATGCACACATTCATTAATTTTGCATAGATAGCAGAAAATATCACACCATGAATGAAGCACCAATTGTAGATCTTTATTGCTTTAAAAATATGGCCCTATTACATTGCTTTTGATTACAATATAGAGAGTTCTGATCTATAAACTCTGAATGCCAAAATTAGGGCATCAAAGGCTCTAAAAACAATGAAAAAAAACTAAAACTAAAGCTTGGTTGAAGGAAACTATTGCTAAGTGATACTAAACAAATTGCATTGATTTTTAGTCCATTTACAATTAGTTTTCCCATGCAAAAGGAATCAAACTCGTTAAGAAAGAAGAGAAAGAAAGAAGAGAGAGAGAGAAGCTGGAGTTTCATTGCATGCAACTAGAGTCTTCTTCTTGATCTCTGGGTTCTCCCATGGAATCTTGACCTGTGGTTCTCTTTGAGGTGGGAACTGATAGAGGACCCTTAGTCCTTGCAAAACAAACTCTAGTTAGGCATCCATCTTATTTGAAGTTCAGATTTCATGCAAAAAAGTGATCTCGCTGAAAAAGCCCAAAAATTCAGACCCCGACCTCTGCACCAAAATTCTTCCAAGTGAAAAATTCAACTAAGTATGAAACCAAAACTTGAGACCTCTGAAATTTTGGCCTTTTGGAGGCCGAAAGGCTGAGAGACTTGAGAGGCTAAAAGGTTGAAAAACTTGAAAGGCTGAAAGGATGAAAGACTAGCCTTAAAAAATGGCTAAGTCTAGAATAAATCACCCCTCCAAAAATGGCTAAGTGTCAAAAATATCCATTTTGCAAAATTTTACTAAGTCTCAAAATGAAATTTTTTAGGATTTCAAGATTTTAGGCATTTCAGGGATTTCGGGGTTTCAGGGATTTCGTGATTTTGGGATTTTGGGGATTTTGGGATTTTAGGGATTTTGGGATTTTGTGATTTCGGGGATTTTGGGATTTCAAGGATTTCAGGATTTCAAGATTTTGGGGATTTTAGGATTTCGAGGATTTCAAGGTTTCAGAATTTTGAGGTTCTCCAAAACTCCAAAAATCTCATGACTAAACAATGGCTAAGTAAAAAATGACTTTTCTAGCAAGATCCTGAGGTGAGCTTTATAGAATCTCTTTGCAACCTCTTAGACTTCATCAAAACTGAGTAACTCCACAAATTTAGCTTCCTGTGTTGCCTCTCCCTAAACCTGGAAAGGCGTACTACAAACTTTTGAACTTCTCCAATGTAATTCATGATTTGCTTCACACTTTTCTTGAAGTGGAATATTTGTTGCAGATCTTCCTCAGTATTTACTGCGGAAACCATTCCATTAAGTTGTTTTCCTATGGCATAGGGACTAACCTACATCCGTGTCGGTGATATCAATGTGAAAATTTCCCATTTTAGTGGAGGTGTGGTATCCATTTGAAATGACAGTTCATTGGCAGAGCTATTGTCTTTTCTGACATTCTTTTCACTGGTTGAGGATTTGAAATCATTGTATCATGTATGAAAATATAGTTTTTAGCAACATGTTATTGAAAACAAGAAACTACTCTAAGCCACTACTCTTATTACGATCCAAATTACAAATCCGGACTAAAAAAACTACTAAAACTACAAAACACTATATACAAAAAGGGGGTCCCCATTAGGCCAAGTGGCCAAAATGGGGCGTGTGTTGTGGACCCACAATAGATCATATTTCATGCATGTTTTAGTCCACATCAAGTGGTTCAGATCGCTCTTTGATAATATTTAACATTCTCTCATGGTCCTCAGTATCAAGTCTCCACTTATGAACCCTATGTCCTGTCACTGGATGAAGAGATAGGATAGTGGTAATTACAAGATGGCTATACCGATAAACCTTGTTGCTAGGTTGATAATAAATAAAAATGAATCCCATGTTTCAATATTTTGATTTTCTTGAAATACATTCCTTGCACAACAACTGGACCTACATAGACAAGTTCAACAACATATATATCTAGATGTGAAATTAACCATAAACATGCACATAATTCCATCACAATTTGAACCTCAATTGTAATACATTAAACATATTTATGTACACTACTAACCTATGGGAACCATAATTTCATCACAATTTTCATTCTTTGTTAGCTTCATCCTTTCCTTGGTACAACATAATAAATAGTAACTAACACATTCCACATTTCTAGGCTCTGCTATTATTGCAAAAACATGTCTTGCAAAATATATTTTCAATTTGACCTGTAAATATAAATTAAACAGAAGTTTGTATATTTTGTACTAGATATATGGACCTTAGAGTGGATCTAAATTGAATAGTAAATAATAACATGTGTACATGCTCTCTATTTACATGGACACGTACCAATTTTGATCAAACTTGAAATATGGTCATAATCAGTTGAAATCAATAGAATGTCATCAAAGCTTTCATCCTCAACTTCATCATTTGTATTGGTAACATCTAGTGGAACCAAATTCTATTCACTAACATATCCACTTTTTTGGTTGATACATTCACCATAGTTTTTGGAAATACAGTCATAAAAAATGCACGAGTAATCTCTAGTGTACAACGACCACACATTACTATCTATTCTCATAACTGAATGTAGGGATCTTGTTTTTTTCTAC
>MU227449.1:531732-553950 GCA_018584345.1 Thuja plicata
TCATTGTTTCTTTGTTTCCCTAAGATGGATATGACTAGGTCAATCCATGACTAGATAGTTGCTTAGGAGTTGTCTTGTGTGTTCTCTTGCCAATGTTGCAGAGATGAGTCCTAGAGTGGAAAGGGGAATTGAATAGCTTAGGCTATGTTTTAAATGACTTTTAAGATGGTAATATGACATATGTAAACATTTGGAGAACAAACCTCAAATGTTGGAGTGATATAACTGAATTTGTCATTTTCTTGCCAAAGTTGTCAACTTGGCCAAAAAGTGCTAAAATGGGAAAATATGGAAGAATGATGGAAAAGAGGCAAAATAATGATTATAAATCATTAATATACCTTAATAAATTCCCCAAAAAGATACCAAGTCCTACTTGGTAGGAAAAAGCCAAAAGACAAAACAAAAGGAAAAAGTTGCCATGACAACTTTTGAAGATTGCATGACAATTTTCAAAAATGTATTACAGACCAAGTTGGGTGAGGAAATGATGAATGTAAAACCTAAATAAATGAAGGAAGGCTACTTAGGAAGTGGAAAACCTATTCAAAACCATGAGAAATAATTTGTAACAGTTGCACGAAGATTGAATAAACGAGTTTTAATGGTGTATTGAAAAACAGTCTTAGTTTTGATGTTTTCATTTGCATGCATGTGAAAAGGGAAGGAAGATATTGTTTTGATGATTGATCCTTGTTATTATGATTATAAGAATTATTTTATCTTCACACCAGTGTTGGATTTGAGGTCATGACAATCGTGCTTTGAAGGATTTCCTTATTGACTATTGTAATTGCCATAATTTTGTAGAGTCACTATTTTATGCATGCATGAAGGGTGTAATGAAATAGCATCTATGTTTTAGTGATCCCTTGATGTTATTCATGGTCTTCCAAGTATTTTTCATTTAGGGTTCAAGTTTGGAGTAGGTCATCTTCTTATGGCTTGAGGAGCTTTTGTGTTGTGTCAATCTGTTGTCTCAGTTTGACAGTCCTCTTGTTGCTTTTTGTTGCATGTAAGGGTTAATGGATTGAAGTTCAAAATATAACCTTGGAATATTATTGAGCATGAATATTTAGACATTTTTCATTTACAAAGCAAGTCAGGGAGAAGTCATTTTGATTGGTTTTAAAAATCATTTATGTTTAGGCGGTCTGCTGCCACTGTTTGAGCATTTAATGAAGATGTGCTTGCCACTCACTTTCCCACCATAGAGAATTTATGGGTTTTTGAATTTCGGGAATGGACTTGATGTATGATATGTGTGCAGGAGGAGGGGCCCCAGAAACAAGTTTTATCATATTTACAATGATGCCCTAGGCGAGTTGATAGCACCCGACTAGGAAACATCAGAGCTTGTGAGAAAGATATAGTGGGTTGAATGTATTGAAGGCTTCAATCCAAGTTTGGATTCAATAAGAGGGATGTGTGAAGAGTCAAAATATAGGAGTTCCAAAGCCAAGATTTGGTATGGTTTTCAAGAGACCTTAGAAGGGACTGTCTATAGAAAATTGAAACCCTTAATTTTAGGCCAAAAGCATTGTAGTGTATGGACAGTTTGAAGAGTTGAAACCTTCAAAATCTTGGAGGCCTCCCAAAAGGGTATTCATATATAAAATATGTTTATCACCTTGTTAAGGATATTGTTGAGTTAGAAGGAGAAAACCTTGTTCTTAGGGCTAATTCTAGTAGCCCTATTTGGTGCAAAATGGACAGTTTTGTAAGATTGAGTCACTAAACTCATTTGAATTGGAGTCAGAAGGTTGAATGGGATCAAACAACATCCAAAAACATCCCTCATTCCTCATCAAGGAAGAAATACCCATGTTGGGTGGAAATGCAAGTTTGACAATAAGCTAGAGCTCTTGGTTTGGCAAGCAGATTCAGTGGTGTAACTAGGTAGGGTAGTTGGAAGATAGGATTGTGATCCTATACATGGTAGGGTATCCAAGTGAACCCTAAAAGGATAGGAGAAATACTAAGAAAGTAATTATAGCTATTAAGGAAATTAGAGAAACCCTATGCCCGGTTACATTAAATTGGTATTAGAGCCTAAATTGATTGGGCTTGTGGTAGATGTTTTAGCCAAAAGTATCAGTAGGTGAACATAAGATGGTCACTAATGCAAAGCTTTAAAAGGAAGTAGATGAGTAGAATAAGGTAATAGAGGATAAAATGGAAAGGAGTAGGCTCCTTGAAGAAGCCCTGAATGAGATGAAGGCAAAACTTCAAGAAGTTGCAGATGCAACTAAAAATAGAGATGGAGATGAAGTCAGTAACAATGGGAAGCAGAAAGTTGATGAAGAAGAAATGATACATGAACTAGACCCTCCAATGAATGAGGATCCATTCCTAAAAGCTCTCAAATCCATAGGAGGAAAAATCTTTGAAGGAATTCCATTGTTTAATGAAAAAATGGACAGTGAACTAGTTATCAAATGGATAGAAGGCATTGAGAATCACTTTGAATGTGAAGGTATAACTGAAGCACATAAGGTAAAAGTTACAAAGTCAAGGTTAAGAGGTTTAACATTAACATGGTGGAAGTACCTCCAAGAAGAGAGGGAGAAGATGGGTAAGAATCCAATTTCAAATTAGAAAGCCATGTTAAACAAGGTGAAAGAACAATACCTACCTGAGGATTATGAAATCCAGTTGCACAAGAAGAGGTAGAATCTAAACCATAAATATTTGGATGTGGCTACATACACTAAAGAATTCCAAAAGTTGTGCTTGAGGTCAAGAGTCCAAGAGGAAGATACAATCAATATGGCTAGATATCTTAGAGGCATAAAATGGAATATCCAAGAGGAAATCAGTTTGTGGACTCCTACAACAGTCCATAAGTGTTTTCAACTGGCATTGAAGGTGGAAGAGAAGAACAAAAAGAGATTAGAAACAAACTTTTGAGGAAGAGGTAGAGGTAGAGAAGGAAGAGGACAAAGAGGCTATGGTGGAAGAGGCTTAGATTCAAGACAACAAAGTGAAAACAAGATAGCTTAAAACCAACAAGGAAACTTAAGTAGAGGAGGTTTCAGTAGAGGTAGAGGCTCTAACACTAGTTGGAGAAGAAGGAGAAAAAAAAACCAAGGAAGAGGAGCATCCTACTTTTCCACCATGAAATGCTAGCATTGCAACCAGATAGGGCATCTTGCATATAGGTGTCCTGAAAAGGGTTCTACTTCTCAAGGAAGTGTGAAAAGAGTTAACTATGTACAAGAGGAGTCAAGTTGTAGCAGCAAGCCATCTGAGGTACCCTTAAAATCAGAGGAAGGTGAGAACCTCATGATAAAGAGGACATTGATCAGAGAGCCAAGCAAAGAAGAACCAAGCCAAAGAAGACAACTATTTAGAGTGAAGTGCAAGATCATAAGAAAGGTGTGTAGAGTCATCATTGAATCGGGCTCAACTTATAACATCATTAGTGAAGAAGCAACCACCAAGATAAATTTGAAGAGGATTCCACATGACAACTCATACAAGGTTACAAGGATCAACAAAGGACAACATGTGTTTTTAGGAGAACAAGCATGTGTATACTTCACCATTGGAATGTATAAGGATAGATTTCTATGTAACATTCTTCCCATGGATGCATTCCACCTTCTACTTGGAAGGCCATGGCAATTGGATAGGCAAGCCATGCCTGATGGAACCAAGAATGCATACTCATTCAAGAAAGATGGAGTGACTTTGAAAATACAATCCCTGATAGAAGAAGGAGAGGTGAAAAAATCAAGTAAAAGTGTGCTCATGTTTGATTAGAAATATTTCTTGAAGACCCTAGGAGAAGGAGAAGGAGTTGGGTTTACATTAGTGCTAAAGCCAAAGGGTGAAGTTGGTGTCAAGAAATCAGAGATACCAAGTGAAGTTCAAGAAATGCTTAAAGAGTGTAGAGACATTGTGAATTATGGTCGACCCACTCCCCTACCTCCTAAAAGACTTGTTAGCCACAAGATTGAATTCATTATAGGAGCTACCTTACCCAACAAAGCTACCTATAATATTACCCCTCAAAAAAATGAGGAAATAGCCAAGCAAATCCAAGAGTTATTAGACCAAGGCCTAATTAGGAAGAGCATAAGACCATGTGCAATCCTTACTGTACTAATTCTATAGAAATTAATAGAATCACCATTAGGTATAGGTTCCCAATACCCAGAATAGAAGACCTAATGGACAGTTTAGGGGAGGCAAAGTGCTTCAGCAAGATTGACCTTAAGAGTGGCTACCATCAAATCAAGATAAATGAAGGAGATGAATGGGAGACAACCTTCAAAACTATAGAAGGTTTGTATGAATGGCTTGTAATGCCATTTGGTATATCTAATGCTCCCTCAAATTTTATGAGGCTTATGAAAGAGGTATTGGTAGAATTCATTGGTAAGTTTGTTGTTGTCTACCTAGATGATATTTTAGTTTTTAGCAAAACTGAGAAGCATATTAAGCATTCAATTTTTTTTTTCAAGAAATTGTATGATGAAAAAATAATGATCAATTTGGAGAAGTGTGACTTCATGAAGCAGGAGCTTGTATATCTCTGTTTTTTTTTCGTCTTAGGGTCACCTCAAAATGGACCAAGAAATGGTGGATGCCATTCTAAGTTGGCCTACTCCCAAGGATGCAACTGAGGTGAGAAATTTTAATGGTTTAGCTTAGTATTATAGAAAGTTTATTAGACATTTCAATGGGATTTGCGCACCTATGTTAGACACCATTAGAGGTGGGATGAAGAAAAAGTTTCAATGGACACCACAAGTTGAGAAAGGGTTTGAAACACTCAAGGAGAAGATAGCAGAGTTGCCTACTCTAGTTCTTCCAAGTTTTGATAATATTTTTATAATTGAATGTGATGCAAGTAATGTGGCTATTGGGGCTATCATAAGCCAAGAAGGTAGACCGGTAGCTTTCCATAGTGAGAAGCTAAATGATGCAAAGAAGTACTCTTCTTATGACTTAGAGTTGTATGCTCTAGTTCAAGAACTCAAGAAGTGGAGGCACTAATTACTTCCAAAGGAGTTCATAGTATATACTGATAACCAAGTGTTGAGATTGATGAATATCAATCTACCCAAGAACACCTGCATGCATAGCTATTACAAATAGAATGAAACAGACAGAAGAGAGAAGTGTCCAGAAAGCTATGGCGGCCGATAGGCCAGAGACAGAAAAACCATGTTGACAGAAATGATTTCTATATTCAACAATAATGATTTACAAAACTATCTCCTTATGAAATACAAAGAGGTGATTCCTTATAAAGAAATCATGAAACCCTAAAAGGGAAACTAAAAAAGAAACTGCCTAAGGTTAGCTGAAGCAAACTAGAGTGAATAGGGAAGTTACTAATTAGATCATAATGATTTAAATTAGTAACCCCGATAGACTATTAATCTAACACCAAGCTCTCAACTTCCTTAACTCTCAAGACAAACTCAGCAACAAACACATGAAGTGGGTGGAGTACCTACAAGCCTACACTTTCAATATCAAGAATAAAAAGGGAGTACAAAATAAGGTTGCTGATGCATTGAGTAGACTGCTCACTGTCCAAGAAGTTCAGCTACAAAGTATAGGTATTGATGGCTTCAAAGACCTATATGCTAAAGATGAAGATTTTGCCAAAATCTACAAGGTATGCAAGGAGTTTAAAAACAACTTTCATGGTGAGTTTTCTGAATATAATTTGCAGAATGATTTATTGTTTAAAGGAGGTTAGCTTTATGTTCCTAGAGGGTCTATGAGGGAAAATTTGATTCAAGAAAAACATAATGGGGTACTTAGTGGTCATTTTGGAGTCAACAAAACTCAAGAGCTAGTCACTAGGTTCTATTTTTAGCCCAGAATGAATAGAGATGTTAGACAATATGTTGAGAGTTGTGTAGTATGCCAAAAAGAAAAGGGCACATCCTCCAATGTAGGTCTTTATCAACCACTTCCAATCCCAACCAGACCATGGGAATGCATAAGCATGGATTTTGTAGTTGGTTTTCCAAGAACAAGGCAAGGATATGACAATATTTATGTTGTTGTGGACAAATTTAGCAAGATGACACATTTTATACCTTGCAATACTATTCATGATGCTTGTAACATTGATGAATTTTTTTTCAGTGGAGTGGTGAGGATCCATGGAATCCCACTTAGTATTGTTTTAGACAGGGACACCAAATTCATGAGCCATTTTTGGAAGACCTTATGGAAAAATCTTGGCACTAACTTGTCTTTTGGATCTACCTATCATCCACAGATAGATGTACAAATAGAGGTGGTCAATAGGAGCCTTGGTAACTTGATAAGATGCCTCAAAAAGGAGTATGGTAAAGCATGGGACCAACTCATTGGACAAGCTGAATACACATACAATGATACAATGAACAAATCAACTAGTAAGAGTCCTTTTGAAATAGTTTATGGCTTTCACCCAATAGGGATTTTTGAACTTAGAGAATTGAAGGATGGAATGCCTGGTAGTGGATATGCTAAGAAATTTTATCATTCCATGAGATAAGTCCATGAAAGTGTAAGAAAGAAATTGACTAAAAATGCTGAAAAGGTGAAGAAAAAGGTGGATGCAACAAAGAGGGATGTTCAGTTTTAGATTGGAGACTTTGTGATGGTACACTTGGACAAACATAGGATGAAAAAAGGTGTTCCTCACAAGCTACAAATTAAGAGGCTGGGTCCATGCAAGATACTTGCAAAATATGGCAACAATGACTACAAGGTGGAGCTTCCTGAAGACATTGGGCTATCGCCAATTTTTAACATTGCATATTTGGTAGCATACAAAGGACCCATTCAAGATGTTTATCAGAACCTTTAAGAGGTAATACAAGAGGTAAAAGATCTGAACTTAACCCCTACTCCATCTATGACAGCTGAAAAGATACTAGAATCAAGGGTCTACAAGAAGAATAGGAACAAAGACTATTTGGAGCACCTTGTCAAATGACATGAAAATGAAGATGATGATGAAACTTGGATCAGAGAAAAAAAGTTCAAAAGGTTGGGAGTTGAATCAAACATGCTCAATCAAAGGATGGATTAACCTTTCATTTGTTTGGGGGAGTATGGTGTAGGAGCACACCTAGCTCAACCCCTTAGTTTTCTTGCTATTTGATTTTTGCATGTATTGAATCTATCCAAGTCATGAGAGTTTGTGTGGACCTTATAAGGTCATTTCTTTGTTTCCCTAAGATGGATATGACTAGGTCAATCCATGACTAGATAGTTTCTTAGGAGTTGTCTTGTGTGTTCTCTTGTCAATGTTGCAGAGATGAGTCCTAGAGTGGAAATGTGACTTGAATATATTAGGCTATGTTTTAAATTAATTTGAGGATGGTCATATGCCATATGTAAATATTTGGAGAACAAACCTCAAAGGTTGGAGCGATATAACTGAATTTGTAATTTTCTTGTCAAAGTTGCCAACTTGGCCAAAAAGTTCTAAAATGGGAAAAGATGGAAGAATGATGGCCAAGAGGCCAAATAATTCTTAGAAATAATTAATATGCCTTAATAAATGCACCAAAAATATCCCAAGTCCTACTTGGTAGGAAAAATCCAAAAGACAAAACAAAAGGAAAAAGTTACCATGACAACTTTTGAATATTGCATGACAATTTTCAAGAATGTATTGCAGACCAAGTTGGGTGAGGAAATGATGAATGTAACACCTCAATCAATGAAGAAAGGTTACTTATGAAGTGGAAAACCTATTCAAAACCACAAGCAAGCATTTTTAATAGTTGCAAGAAGATTGAATAAGTGAGTTTTAATGGTGTATTGAAAAATAGTCTTAGTTTTGATGTTTTAATTTGCATGCATGTGAAAAGGGAAGGAAGATCTCATTTTGATGATTGATAATTTTTCTTATGATTAGAAGACTTCTTTTCTCTTCACACCAGGGTTGGATTTGAAGTCATGATAATCATGCTTTGAAGGATTTCCTTATTGACTGTTGTAGTTGCCATAGTTTTGTAAAGTCACTGTTTTATGCATGAATGCAGGGTGTAATGAACTAGAATCTATGTTTTAGTGATCCCTTCATGTTATTAATGATCTTACAAGTGTTTTTAATTTATGTTTCAAGTTTGGAGGAGGTCCTCTTCTTATGTTTTGAAGGGCTTTTGTGTTCTGTCAATCCGCTGTCTTAGTTTGATAGTCCTCTTGTTTATTTTTGTTGCATGTAAGGGTTAATGGATTGAATTTCATAATATATCCTTGGAATATTATTTATCATTCATATTTAGACATTTTTCATTTACAAAGCAAGTCAGGGAGAAGTCATTTTGATTGGTTTTAAAAATCATTTGTGTTTAGGAAGTCTGTTGCCACTGTTTGAGCATTTCATAAAGATGTGCTTGCCACTCCCTTTCCCACCATAGAGACTTTATGGGTTTTCGGAGTTTGGGATTGGAATTGATGTATGAAATGTGTGCAGGAGGAGGGGCCCTTGAAATGTTTTTTATCATTTTTACAATGATGCCCTAGACGAGTTGATAGCACCTGGCAAGGCAACATCAGAGCTTGTGAGAAAGATATAGTGGACTGAATGCATTGAAGTCTTCAATCCAAGTTTTGATTCAATAAGAGGGATGTGTGAAGAGTAAAAATACAAAAGGAGGAGTTCCCAAGTTATGATTTGGTATGGATTTAAAGAGACCCTAGAAGGGACTGTCTATAAAAAATTGAAACCCTGAATTTTAGGCCAAAAGTGACTTTCCAGTGTACANATAAGAGGGATGTGTGAAGAGTAAAAATCCAAAAGGAGGAGTTCCCAAGTTATGATTTGGTATGGATTTAAAGAGACCCTAGAAGGGACTGTCTATAAAAAATTGAAACCCTGAATTTTAGGCCAAAAGTGACTTTCCAGTGTACAGACAGTTTGAAGATTTGAAACCTTCAAAATATTGGAGGTCTCCCAAAAGGGTAATTAAATATAAAATATTTGTATGACCTTGTTAAGGATATTGTTGAGAAAGAAGGAGAAAACCTCATTTGTAGGGCTAATTCTAGTAGCCCTATTTGGTGCAAAGTGAACAGTTTTGTAAGATTGAGTCACTAAACTAATTTGAATTGGAGTCAGAAGGTTTAATGGGATAAAAAAAAATCCAAACACATACCTCATTCCTAATGAAGCAAGAAATACCCATGTTGGGTGGAAATGCAAGTTTGACAATAAGCTAGAGCCCTTGGTTTGGCAAGAAGATTCAGTGGTCTAAATGGGTAGGGTAGTTGGAAGATAGGATTGTGATCCTATATAGGGTAGGGTATCCAAGTGAACCCTAATAGGCTAGGAGAAATCCTAAGAAAGTCATTATAGATAGTAAGGACATTAGAGAAACCCTATCCCCCATTACATTATCTTCAATGATCAATAAATTTAAAGTACATACATAAATTTAAACTTCAAAACAAGTGATGTTGCATTTATCAATGATATATCCAAGGATACTCTAAACGGTGTGACCTGATCCTATCATGATGATGTGTTATCCTGATTTGGAACCACAAAATATGTTTTGCACCACTCAACTACATCATGAGCATTATTAATACGATATCCCTGATAGTCCAGTTGATAATTTCTTAAAGCACATTTGATACAACATCCTGCTTCATCATGCTCTCCATTTCCATGTCCACTCTCAAATAAACTCCAAATATGTGGTATCTTTTGGTATTGATGATATCCACATAGTGCATAAAATAGCCTTGCTAATTTAAATTGTGCTCCACATCCATTTGACCAAACAAAATGCTTTTCCATATTCATGCCTTTGTTTTCCAAATATCCAAAAAATGTCCTAAAGAAATGCTCACCAAAATGTATGTCATGCTTGATATGTACTTTCAACACCATCCAAATCTAATTGTGCATGTTGATAAGAAACATGTACCATGATAGTGAGTTGCTTTGTATAGTAGTATTCTGCTTGAAGTTTTTTTTGAGAAACAAAAGAGGAATTCTCTGCAAAGTCAACAACCGATAAAATTGTTCCAATTGGAAAAGTTCTCTTAGTAGTTGGAACTATTATGATTTCCATTTAGCAAAAAGACATGACGTATATATGGTTGTATCAATTTATGAAAATTCTCCATAAATGTTTCAACAAGTATCTCCTCCTCTACATATTCCAACCTTGTTGATTCTTTCCCAACTTTCATTTCAGACTTTATGTACTTGTAACTCTTACATTTTACCATCCTCGTCATCTTATTATCTTCAAATCTCAAAGGAAATATATCCAAATCCCTGCATGTTTGATAGGTTCCTCTTATGCAAACTATTTCAGGTCTTTCATTATCAATTGATTTGTTACATAAGATTGAAGCTATGAATTGGCTTGGACATTTTGGAAAAGCATTTTGAGAACCATCACTTTATTCTATCATATTTCTAAACCCTTTATAGTAGAGATCAAATTAAATATGATATTGACAACAAAAAGTTTCAAAATATCTATTTATCTTTACAAAATATGGCTTTAATCTTTCAAACATTGTTTGTCCAATCTTAATGTCAAGATTTGAATTACAAACTGAGAGATACAATTCATATTGTGTGTTTTCCAACCAATGTTTTGTGTTTTTCAAATACTCCTTAGGCCCATTCCTCTTCTTGATAACATGTCTTGTATTTGGTGAAGGACAAGTATGATCAGTCCAAAATTTCGTAGCCAAGTTCCTAACTGTTTCCTTAATCCTATCAGAGCGAAAATCTCTACACCTTAGTGCCCAATTACCTTCCAATGTAGTATCATCCAAATTGATTCTCCTTTTCAAATAATGTGTTATTGTCTTCCTAATGTACCCGATATGAGATGAAAGTGAAGAAATTTGTCTTTTTGGGACATGTTTTTACTTAAAATAGATGTCAGTATCACTCTTCTTGAAATGGACTTATCTGCAGATCTAGTTGTTTTCCCAATGGAATTCAAACCTTCCTTAACACTTTCAATATTTTTTTTTGTACATTAGACACTTTTTTATTTTTCAAGCTTGCATCTACACCCACCAAATTTAATGGCTCTTTTAACTCATCTTTAAGAAGTGTAATTGATAATAGTTGGGTTTTTTCAAGTGTATCAAGATTCTCAAATTGTGCAATTATTTCCTTAGACTTTTTATTCGATGCCCACTTCATAGTATTTATGGGTTGTTTAGCATAATCTCTCAATTTTTTCACATCCATTCAATTAGATTATTTATGATTTTATGATTAAATTTTCTCTTCCACTGTTGGGCTAGAATAACATTCTCATATGTTTCTTGTGCTTGGGCTGAAAACAAAATTAAAAAAATCTCTTAATAGCTCATCTTAAGGGGACCTTATTGAAATAAGTAGAAACATGCTCATGTCAAAGGGAATAATTAATAAAATAATGATCTAGAGACACATACTTATTTGACCTTGCGATGAACCTTCTCAGAATTCCATAATTGCAACTTGGGATGCCCCTTGTCCAACATTTTCTTCAACAAAGGCTATGTATAAAACAAAAATTATAGTCAAAAGGGGAAATACCCAAAATGCATATTAACCACAAAGAGACTAAATTGAGACACTCACACACACACACACACACACACACACAGAGAGAGAGAGAGAGAGAGAGAGAGAGAGAGAGAGAGAGAGAGAGAGAGAGAGAGAGAGAGAGNCACACACACACACACACAGAGAGAGAGAGAGAGAGAGAGAGAGAGAGAGAGAGAGAGAGAGAGAGAGAGAGAGACCTCCTGCAGTTCCTATTTTAATGTTTGGTTATTTGTAATAAGGTGTGAATCCTTTGGATCACACTAGTGTGTGTATGTAGGTCTATTTTATAAGGTGAAGGACCCTAAGGTAAGTTATAAACCTTAAGGGTTCCTAAAACCATGTTAGACCAAGTCTAGTCTCTTTTGGATTTTTAGTCCTTAGGTTGAATTTTATGTTTTGAAGCCTTAGTGTAGGTTCTTGTCATGTTTTAGATCACTCCTAAATCCTTGGAGGTTGGTAGAATTGGAATCTTTCTAAAAAATGCAACTTTGACAAATGTTTCTAAAAAGTTGTCTTTTTGCAAAATGTTGCATGAGCAACTTTTGCAAAATGTTGCTCAAGGAATGACAACTCAGTTTAAAATGGCCAAACCAACTTCTTGGAGCATGTGTAACACCAAAATGATGGTATTTGATGTCCTTATGCCTTCTAGGAAGGTTAGATGTTAATGTGTATGGATTTTGATGCTTAGAGAAGGAAATATAAGAGTTTTCTGAGTCATTCTGTGTGTTTATGGCCTAATAGGGATTCATCTGGTGAAACCACTTGTAGAAATTTGTAATTTTTTGAGTTATCTTAATGTTCCATTTGGTTTCATCCATTTTAGTGAGGTTACATAGGAGTTAGAGAATTTTTTTTGGTCACTGTCTGAAAACCCTACCTTACTGGATCTGCTCCAAAGATGTGACCCTAACTTGGATTGTATCCAGTGAATCTTCTCGGCCACCTGGGGAATACAAGTTAGGGTCATGCACTTTAAGATTTAAAAGGCTCAGAAGCTCAATGTTGGTTCCATAAGTTTTAAGACAAAGCCCTAGGCTAATTATCTATGTAATTAGCCTACTTTTTGGGTACAGTCATATGCATGTGAGTTATTTGGTTAGAAGGATCAAACCAATGGTGGATCTAGGTCATTTTGAGATAGAGGGAACTATCCAAGTCCTTGTTCCCACTCTGTGAACCCATATTAGACCACTTGCTTAGTTATCCAAGCCTAATCTAGCTAATTAGGTCTGTGAGATTTGCAAGAGTTTAGTGGTGTAGGAATAGAGTGGAGTCCTAAGGCTTTGGGGGTTTTCAATACTCCATAAAGGGAATCTAGAACCCAATTAAGATCAGTTAGATCCTTCTGTGATATAAATTTATGCTTGAAAAACCATCTAGATAGGGCTACAAGAGAATCTAGACCAGTTAGTGTTTGACTAACCTTGGGTCTATATAACTGAATCCATTGGTGGATTCTCAAACCTTTGGGTTTAAAAAAGGTCTATCATCCCTTATATTGGTTTATCAAAGCCTCTAGTGAAGAGTTTCACTCTTAGGCTTGGTTTAGGGAAAGTGTCCCTAAAAGATAAATTGCATAAATTGGTGTCTTGGTTTAGGAAGCCAAGTTGTGATCAAAAGAGTGATTTGGCCTCTTGGAAAAGTTGTTATACACCCTAAGAAGGAAAGTGTGGTATTGGGATACTTGAACAAGCAGTTTGAGGTAGCTATAAGAAGTTGGAGCCTACTTAAGTCTTCCTGCAGTGCACTCTGCATCAGGTGGTATCAGAGCCTACTATGACCTTTGAAGAAGTGAAAGATGAGTGATAGGATAGATGAAACTCTAGGAGAGGAATTTCCCACAAGAATCACTAATGTAGAACTGGCTAAAATTGTCAGGGAACAAGTAGCCAAGAACAATAATATGGAAGAAGAGATAAGGAAGTTGAAGGATCTCCAAACAAAAAAGGAAGAGGGGGAAGACTCTTAAGAAGAAGAAGAAGAAGAAGAAGACATAGGATAGGATGAAAGGAAGAGAATACCTGTAGAACAAGATCAGTTCCTTGAAGCTCTTGAAAGAGTTGGAAGGAGAGATAAAAAATTAGACATTCCCATGTTTTGTGGGAAAATGAACCATGAAAATTAGAGGGTCAAGGTGGTAAAATCCAAAATGAAAGGCCCTGCCTTAAGTTGGTGGAATTTTCTACAAAATTAAAGGATTAAGGAAGAGAAGAACCCTATCTCAACATGGAAAAATATGTTGAAAGAAATTAAAAAATAGTTTGTACCAAAGGACTATGAAATCACCCTCCATAAAAAGTTGCAAAAGCTAAGGCAAAAATACCTTGATGTGAGTGGGTACACTGAAGAATTCCATAGAATGACCTTGAAGGCCAAAATCCATGAGAGTGAGAAGCACAAGCTTTCAAGGTATCTCAATGGATTGAAGTATAGAATGCAAGATGAAATGAGTCTATTCAACCTTGAATCAGTATATAAGTGTTTTCAAATGGCACTAAAGATTGAAGAAAAACAAAGGAGGAAAGGAGAACAAAAAAATAGAGGAAGAGGGAGTAATTTTAGAGGAAAAGGTAGAGGTAGGTTAAATGGTAGGGGTCCACTCCAAAAAAACCAAGGAGAGTTTAATAACTAGGATTTAGAAGGAGAGAATAATAACAAGGGAAACTTCAGAGGTAGGAGATCAAACAGTAGAGGGAGATTTGGTGGAAGAGGACCTAGTGTCTTCACTGGGAATTTTTTTACTTGCAATCAAATTGGACACTAGTCCTTTAGATGCCCTGAGAATAATGGCACCAACAGACAAGGAGGGGATAGAAGAGTACAACTCACCCAAGAGGATGATAGTTAGAGTGTATCCTCTTTCCATTCTGCAATTTCAAGACCTACAAATCCAGAACAAGGATAATGTCTCCTGATGCAAAGGACACTCCTAAGAGTACCTACTACTCAAGAACCACCTTAGAGGAAGTCATTATTCAGAACAAGATGCAAGGTGAATAACAAGGTATGCAAATTTATAGTTGACTTTGGATCCACTAATAATATTTCATCTAGGGAGTTAGTTAATAAGTTAAAGTTGCATGTAATCCCTCACCCTTTCCCTTATAAAGCTTCTTGGTTGACAAAACAGAAACAAACTATCGTCAATGAGCAAGTTTGGGTAGATTTTAAGATAGAGGAGTATACAGATGGAGTTTTATGTGATATCACAGAGATGGATGCATGTCATTTGTTATTAGGAAGACCTTGGAAATTTGATGTAGATACCAAACATGATGGAAATTATAATTTGTATACCATAGTTAAGGATGGTGTTGAGTATGTAATGAATCCACTCCCTGACAGTGAGAAAGAAAAACATGTGACTAGTAGTATCTTGCATGTAGGAGAAAAATAATTCATGAAGGTGCTAAAAGAAAGGGATACATCTTGTTTTGCATTAGTAGTAAGACCTCAAAAGACACCACTCAAAGAGCCAAAGGTCAAGGCCACCACTAGGGATATAGGTCCCAAATATGTCGAAGCACTGCTAGACCAGTATAAGGGTATCATAGCTGAAAGTACACTAGATTCCTTTCCACCTAAAAGAGAAGTGAATCACTGCATAGACCTCATACCAGGGGCCACTATTCCTAACAAAGTAGCATACAAGATGACCCCTAAACAGAATCAAGACATAGAAAGTCAAATTGAAGAATTGTTGTCAAAAGGTCTCATTAGGAAAAGTGTGGGTCCTTGTGTAGTCCCTAAAATTGTAGAACCCAAGAAGGAAGGCCCATGGAGGCTATGTATGGATTCTAGGGAAATCAATAGGATAACCATCAGATATAGGTTTCCTATGCCTAGAATAGAGGATTTGATGGAATGTTTAGGGGGTGCAAGATACTACTCCAAGATAGATCTCAAGAGTGGTTACCATCAGATAAGAATTAGAGGTGGAGATGAATGGAAGACAACATTCAAGACTACAAAAGGACTCTATGAATGGCTTGTGATTCCTTTTGGTCTCTCAAATGTCCCAAGCACTTTTATGAGACTAATGATTGAAGTTTTGAAGCCTTTTATTAATAAGTTTGTTGTTGTACATCTTGATGATATTCTGATTTTTAGCAGGAGCAGAGAAGAGCACCTTAAGCATTTAGACATGGTGATGAGGAAGCTCCATGAGGAACAGTTGAAAATAAACATTGAAAAGTGTATATTCCTTCAAGAAGAACATGTGTTCTTAGGTTTTGTGATCTCCAAGAATAGTCTCAAGATGGATCTTTCCAAACTTGAAGCCATCCTCAATTGGCCACCTCCTACTACTCCTTTAGAGGTAAAAATTTTCCATAGTTTGTGTAGCTTTTATAGGAAATTCATCAAAATTTTTAGTGGCATATGTACTCCCATTATCAGCACTATTAAAGGTGGAAGAAAATGCATATTTACATGGACTAATGAATATAATGAGTCCTTTGAGTTGTTGAAGAAAAAGATTATAGAGAAACCTATCCTAGTCCTACCAAATTTTTACAATGTGTTTACAGTGGAATGTGATGCAAGCAACAAAGCCATTGGGGGAGTCTTGAGCCAAGAAGGGAAACTAGTTGCCTTTTTCAGTGAGAAAATCAATGAAGCTAAGTAAAAATACTCAACCTATGACCTTGAAATATATGCAATGGTTAAATCACTTAGGAAATGGAGACATTATTCTATCCCCAAGGAATTTGTAGTCTTTACTGATAATCATGCTCTTATTTTTCTGAATAGCCAGGAGAAACTTAACCATAGACATGTGAAATAAATGGAATTATTGTAGTCCTATACATTTTATATTAAGCATAAGAAAGGTATTGTGAACAAAGTAGTTGATTATCTAAGTAGAAGACACCTAACCATCCAAACCATTCATTTGGAGAGTAGTGGAGTTCACGCCATGAAAGATATGTATGCTCTGGATGAGGATTTCAAAGAGGCTTACCAAGTTTGCACTGAGATGACAGACATATACCACACTGATTTCTTAGAATTTCTTGTGCAGGATGGTCTAATTTTCAAAGGTATTTTATTGTGTGTCCCAAAAGTATCCATGAGGGAAAAAATTATCAAAGAAAATCATTGTGGAAGCTTAGCTGGTCACTTTGGGGTGGATAAAACATTGGAACTTGTTAGAAGGTTCTACCACTAGCCCAAGTTGCAGACAAATGTCAGGAGCTTTATAGAAAGTTGTTCAATTTTTCAACAAGCCAAAGGGCACACCTCTAATGCAGGGTTATACACTCATTTACCCATCCCTTCAAAACCTTGGAATTTAGTAAGTATGGAATTTGGCCTAGGTCTTCCAAAGACCAAATCTAGATTTGATAGCATTTATGTTGTAGTAGATAGATTTTCAAAGATGGCACACTTGATTCCTTGTAGAAAACTCATGATGCATATCACATAGCAGGATTATTCTTTAGAGAATTTGTAAGACTCTATGGAATTCCACTTTCAATCATATCAGATAGGGATCCCAAGTTTTTAGGACATTTTTGGAGAAAACTATGGAGGAAACTAGGGACCAATGTTTCACTGTCATCTACATATCACCCATAGTCTGATGGTTAGACAAAGGTCATAAATAGGTCCCTTGGAAATTTTTTAAGATGCCTTACCCAAGAACATGAATCCACTTGGGATGCTATCATAGCACAAGCATAATTCTCATTCAATGATTCAATCAATAGGAGTACTGGCTTGAATTCATTTTAGATTGTATATGGTACTCACCCTAGAGGGGTATTGGAACTTAGAGACATAAAAGACATGGAAAAAACAAGTGCCCCAACAGAAGACTTTGCTAAAGTTATGAAGAACATCCATGAACAAGTATAGACCAAACTTCAGTATACCACTAAAAATTATAAGGAACAGGCAGACAAAAAGAGGAAAGAATTATAATTCAAAGTGGGAGATATGGTGATAATTCACCTCAAGAAAGAGAGACTACCCAAGGAGAAATACACAAATATTATGATGAAAAAGATTGGCCCTTTCAAGATTTTGAATAAATGTGGCAATAATGCCTACAAGATTGATTTACCTTCTCACATTGGTTTGTCTCCTATTTTTAATGTTGCAGAAATCTATTCTTATAAAGGTTTTGTTAGTATTGATGATCTTGCAGGTACTTAAGAACCTCCTACACTCCATCCACTCAAGGACATGCCCCAAGCACCTCCTCCTAAGATTGAAAGCATTCTAGACAAGAGAGTGAACAATAAGACTAGGAGGGGAACTTACTATGAGTACTTAGTCAAATGGAAAAAATAACCCATTGAAGATGCTACCTAGATGACCCCTAAAGACATTCAGAAAATAGGCTATACACTTGAAGAACTCCCAACTCAAGAGACTTGAGTTACTTTTTCCATGGGGAGTATGATCCAAGGCACCTCTTGCAGTTCCTATTTTAATTCTTGTATATTTTTAATAAGGTGTGAATCCTTTGGATCACACTAGTGTGTGTGTGTGTTTGGGTCTATTTTGTAAGGTGGAGGACCCTAAGGTAAGTTATAAACCTTAAGGGTTCCTGAAACCATGTTAGACCAAGTCTAGTCTCTTTTGGATTTTTAGTCCTTAGGTTGAATTTTATGTTTTAAAGCCTTAGTATAGGTTCTTGTCATGTTTTAGATCACTCCTAAATCCTTGGAGGTTGGTAGAATTGGAATCTTGCTAAAAAATGCAACTTTGAAAAATGTTGCTAAAAAGTTGTCTTTTTGCAAAATGTTGCATGACCAACTTTTGCAAAATGTTGCTCGAGGAATGACAACTCAGTTTGAAATGGCCTAACCAACTTCTTGGAGCATCTGTAACACTTAGATGTGTTAGAAACACTGTGGGGGGGTGAATCAGTGTTTTCCTATTTATTATATTTCAGCAACTTTAAACATAAACCAAATATATATCAATTGAAGCTTAATTAAATAACACATAACACATGATGTGATTGCGGGGAAACCTTGATCAGAGGAAAATCCTGGTGGGAATTAGTACCCACAAATATTGCACTAGTATAATGAACCTATTAAAGTTCCTTTGCCCTTTTAGGAGCAGTCTTTATAATGCAAGTACAATGACCTGGTTAAGGTTCTGACCTTGTTAGGAGTCTTTTATAAATAAACCTGTTAGGGGTGAGGACTCACTATCCAAGAAGCTCACTGCTCAGTAGGATGAAGGCTACAACCTCCTTGATAAAAGATATACACTATATCTAAAAGTGAATTGTTTTATGTGACACAATTGTTTGATCAATTCTGGTTATGCGCTGATGCTCTTATACTCTAAAAGAGCTTTATCTCATTCTAACATCTTATACTATTCTTTTATATCTATGCTCTGCATATTTGACAACACTTTCTAATATAACTTTGCATGTTATATATATATATATATATATATATATATATATGTTCATGCCTGAATAGACACAACCATAAACAAGACCTTAGTCGACCCAAAAATAATATTCACAATGCTTCCAAACAAATTGGCCTAAGCATGTTTACAATAGTAATTAAGACATGATTACAAACATACTATAATAGGCACTTGGCCTTTACATAATAAAATATTATACGCTGATCCAAAAATTGAAGTCAGCTTCATACTCTATTTTCTGAACTTCTAGTATCACTGTTCAAATGCAAATCACTGTTCTGTCCTAACTTCTATACTTAGTCAATTTTCACTTCATAGTTTGCTATCAAACTTTCATATGAATTTTTTTCCATAATGACAACACAAAATAACTCATATACACCCTGGGAGTCAACTTTCCAACAATCCCCCCCTTTGTCATTAATGGTAACAAAGAAATGTGGCCAAGTTACTCAAAATTAACTAACACAAAAAACTATATATCATTGTACCCTTTAACATATACATACACTAATCCCTATATATACACATATTTCTTAAATACATTACTCTCCCTTTGACATTAATGACAAAGGTGTCCAAAATTTGTAAGTCCCTGAGTACTTACTGTGTATAAACATCTAGATAAGTAATCTATAGATTTTTGATTTCCTGTTGCCAGAATGCTTTCAATGCATCTACGGTCTGAAGATGGGCACATAAAGCATATGTAAGATTTTCCATTTTGGTCAAATCCATGCTGGGGCCCTGATCATATGTGGCAATTTTTGTATCTGTCTGTTTGATGTTTTCATTCAAGACTGCTAGAGAGGGCACTAGTGCATTTCTCAGTTGAGTCTGCCTGATTCTTATCTTGTTGATCTCAAACTTTGCCTTTTCAATCTTGTCCATCTGAACTTGATAGATATTGTTGTAGATGTTCATGTCTTGCATGGATGTTTCAAATGATTTTCTAACTCTGTTAACCAAGATGTCAGCTTCCTTAATCTTTTTGATGTGCTCTGAGGTGAATTTCACTCTGTCCATACAGTTTGCAACTACATTTCTGCCTTTAGCTGCAAGTTCTTCTAATATTGCTTGACCAATATTTAGTGAGTTTAGATCTAGGGAGAAATTCTTTGTCAATTCATCTAATCTTCCCTTCTTGTACTCATCTTCTGCAATTTTAGTAGTAGAGTCTACTAAACTTGTGAAATGTGATTTGAAACTTGTCAAGATGTTGTCAGCATCATCAACATACTGAATCTTAGCCATTTTCTTGTCTGTTGGCACTAAGTCATTTAGAATGTTCACTATTTCTAGAAAGAGACAATTTCTCATGAATTTTTTTCTCTTTTTCTTTCTCAATGGCCAACACACTGATTTTAATCTAATCTTCTTCTTCCCAAGCATCTAACATTACTGCTTCAGATGTCAAGTTTGACAACAATGATGGTTTGATGGGTAGATTCAATATGACATTTTGACTAGCATCCATATTTTCACTTTTCACAGGAATCTCCATAACTGGTGGCTCATTAGATTTATTGTCTTCCTCTTTATTTGAATCTCTAGAGGGAAATTCATCTTGCTATATGGATGTGTTATCTGTGCATACCTACTCTATCTTTTTAGTGTTGACAAATGCTTTTTCAACTTTGTTCATGTCATTGTCAGAAGTGGTCATGGATATCTTTGTTAGTAATAACTGAGAGGGGGGGGGGGGGGGGGGGNGGTGAAACAGTGGCCTCAAAAATTTATCCTTTGAACTTTAATCCACCAATCAATACACCTCAGATTATTATGTCCCTACAAGATGCATGTCTTGAAATACTTTGAAATAATTAACTGTCTGTCGGTTTACCTTGTCTGTCCTTATTCTCCTTGATTACTAATAAGAAGTAAAGCTTATTTACCGATACTCAGTAAATATACAGAGTATACCAATCAATCCAGAAATGCATATGTGAAATATAAAACAATAAAGTAATAAACCATACACACATAACACATGGATTTTGACATGGAAACCTTTTTAAGGGAAAAACCACTGGGACCGGTACCCCAAATTTTCACTCTTCTGAAGTGAGCCCTATTAGGAGCCAAACCTGTTAAAGGTTACAAACACATTGTTAAGTGTGACCTTGTTAGAGGATTTTTATACATAGGTTGTCACTTAGTATGTAGCATCTATGCTACCATCCTTGAATCAACCTTCTTCTTAGACTGTCAATAGGCTTTATGCTAATCTTACTACCATCCTTGAATCGGCCTCCTTAGACTGTCAATAGGCTTTAGGTAAGACCGATGCTACTTTCATGAATCAACCTTTTTGGCAGTCCTTGGGATGTACCTCAATATATATAAGATGGTTAAGTCCTGCTCTGTTAAGAGACTTAATGCTTCAATGGTTAAACTAAAACACAATGACCTATTTCTAATGCAACTTGAATTGCAGATTTTTAGATCTATTTAAGTACAATACCTCTCTGATCAATGCATCAATTCAATTCCTTTGTGCTCCACACTTTCTACTCTGTGATGCTATGCTTCACTATTCATTGGTGTCCACATAATTCATTAGCTCTCCCTTAGCTTGATTGATCAGGACTAGATGAAGTTTAACCTTCAACAGTTTCTCTTCAGCATCTTATTTCTATTCACTCCCCTTCCATGTATCTGATTGCTTGTAGAAATGAATTATGCTTGTCTCTTATATAGACATGATATTCCTTAATTCTTGATTCTTTAATCTTGGCATGAAAAACAATCCATCCAATCTGATTTACGGCTTTAACTCCTAATTTATCTCGTAGTTATCTTCTTTCCAACTGTATAAATCTTCTTTTAAATCAATTACTTAATGGTGGTTGAATAAAACAAATAAAACAACCAGTTAAGTCTATCCTTAAGCTCTGCTAGCTAGATATTTTGTCATTTTCTGAACTCTCTGTTCCATCAGTCAATTTTGCAGTTCGTCGTCGGTGACAACTGTGAGTTTCATCAGTGTAACTTCAGTTAGCTTCGGGAACTCCGTCCGTCGGGCATCATTGGATCTTGCTCCTTGGGAAACTCTATTTTTAGCTTGTCGAACATCCTATGATTCTGCTTCATCGAGAAACATTGTCTTCTGCTTGTCGGTTATCATTGTGACTTTTTATCTACCTTTACCGATGGTTTACACTCCGTCGGTGTTGTCTGTCACTTAGTGAATACTTTACTTTTATGCAATTCTAAAAGCATAATCATTGTTCCATTGATTCTCTAAATTCTTAGGCATTATGTAC
>MU227449.1:559490-573288 GCA_018584345.1 Thuja plicata
TATGCAGAGTATACCAATCAATCCAGAAATGCATATGTGAAATGTAAAACAATAAAGTAATAAACCATACACACATAACACATGGATTTTAACGTGGAAACCCTGTTAAGGGAAAAACCACTAGGATTGGTACCCCAAATTTTCACTCTTCTAAAGTGAGCACTGTTAGGAGCCAACCCTATTAAAGGTTACAAACACACTGTTAAGTGCGACCTTGTTAGAGGATTTTTATACATATGTTGTCACTTAGTATCTGGCATCTACACTACCATCCTTGAATCAACCTCCTTCTTAGACTATCAATAGGCTTTATGCTAATCTTACTACCATCCTTGAATCAGCCTCCTTCTTAGACTATCAATAGGCTTTAGGTAAGACCAATGATACTTTCATGAATCAACCTTTTTGGCACTCCTTGGGATGTACCTCAATATATAGAAGACGGTTAAGTCCTGCTCTGTTAAGAGACTTAATGCTTCAATGGTTAAACTGAAACATAATGACCTGTTTCTAATACAACTTGAATTGTATATTTTCAGATCTATTTAAATACAATACCTCTCTGATCAATGTATCAATTCAATTCCTTTGTGCTCCACACTTTTTTCTCTGTGATGTTGTGCTTCACTATTCGTCGGTGTCCGCAGAATTCATTATCTCTCCCTTAGCTTGATTAATCAAGACTGGATGAAGTTTAACCTTCACCAGTTTCTCTTCAGCATCTTCTTTCCATTCACTCCCCTTCTGTGTGTCTAATTGCTTGTGGAAATGAATTATTCTTGTGTCTTATATAGACATGATATTCCTTAATTATTCATTCTTGATTCTTGGCTTGAAAAGCAATCCAGCCAATCTAATTTATGGCTTTAACTCCTAATTTATCTCATAGTTATCTTCTTGCCAACTGTATAAATCTTCTTTAAATCAATTATTTAATGGTGATTGAATAAAACAAATAAAACAACTAGTTAAGTCTATCCTTAAGCTTTGCCAGCTAGATATTTTGTCATTTTTTGAACTCTCTGTTCCATTGGTCAATTCTATAGTTCATCATTGGTGACAACTGCTAGTTCCATCGATGTAACTTCAGTTAGCTTTGGGAACTCCATCCATTGGGCATCATTGGATCTTTCTCATTGGACAACTCTGTTTTTAGCTTGTCAGGCATCCTGTGATTCTGCTTCATTGGGAAACACTGTCTTCTGATCGTCGGTTATCACTGTGAATTTTTCTCTGCCTTTATCAATGGTGTGCACTCCGTCGGTGTTGTCTGTCACTTAGTGAATACTTGAATTTTATACATTTCTGAAAGCATAATCACTGTTCCATTAATTCTCTAAAGTCTTAGGCATTATGTACATGACCATACAGATGATATCAAGCTGACATCAATGACAATACAAACCATTAACTGATTTAATGTCTTGCATCATCTTCAACTTAACATTATGAAACATTCAATTAGTTACATGTCATCAATCTTGATATAATCAATCACAATAGTTTCTCCTGAATCTTTGGCTATATTAGAAGCTATTGAAACTGAGGGTACTGAAACCTGTGGACCTGTCTTAGGTGCATTTTGAATTACTAGTTTTGTAACCTATTTGGTAGGAACTGGAGTTTCCTTTACCGTAGGCACTGTTGATGGATACATATGTCTATCCATAAATACCCGGTCAAATNCTTTCAGAGTCTCTTCTCCAACCAGATCATACTCTTTATTCATTATATTAAGTGTTCTGGTTTTGGTTATGAGATGAGGTTTTACTAAATCCAATAGTATAGCTTTCTCATCATGTGAGAAAATAGGGAGAAGACTATCTAATGTCTCTTCTCTTATCCTCATATCTTCTTCAATTTCTTTCCTCTTTAATAGGTCCAGTATGTTCCATACTTTGTCTGGTAGGACTGTCTTGAGTTCCAATACTGACTTTTTGAACTTGATCATATGAGATATAATCATTGAATGCATTTAAGATTTGTCTATCTCTTGGTATTTGTCATAGACATTCTTGATAGATTCTAGTCTTCCTTCATTAAAAATTCTGTTCTTTAGAACTGTAAGAATAGGTCTAAATCCTACCTCAGGAGGGACTTGAGTGTTCTTTACCTTTCTCCTTGTGGTCCTTGAGGATGGATGACTTGTAGGAACTTGATTCTTCCTTCTGGTTAACTTGCTGGGTACAGAAGGTGGAGAGGATTCTAGATCAATGGTGGTTAATGGCATAGATGTACCTTAATCATATTTCTTCTTCTTCTTCTTAGGCATATCAACAAACTTTTCCATTTTCACTTCAGTGGGAGTTTTCTCAAGTTCTTTAGCTATCTTAGCTTCCCTAGCTATGTCTAGGTCTTCTTGTGTAACACCATGAAATTTTAGGATATTTGAAGTAATCCTTGATGCCTTCTTTTTGTTTTCTGTACTGTACAAGACAGAATCAACTTGATTTGTCTTTTCTCTATAAGTACCCCATCTAGGTTCATTGGGATCCTTGGATGCATATAAGATGACTTGTGCATAACCTTCCAAACAATGTTCTTCAACTTCATATCCGAGAGGGTGAATCCATTTTGTTCTAGGATCAACTACCTCCATGCAAGTACAGTTAGTCTCCACCATGAAGCATATGGTGTCTTTGTATTTCTCAACTATCTTCTCAGGTATCTTGAAGCTCTTCTGCATCTTGATCCTGAATGTTTTGATATCCATGTCCATAGAATCCTTCAAGATTATCTCTGATGTAGCCTTGAGTGATGTATGAGATAGAGTAGGTTTACTCTTGTCTATGTAAATATTGGCAACTTTACCTACTATGTGAAAGTAGAGATAGATGATCAATGATCCAAACCTGAATATCTTTCTCTTGTCATGTTTAATAGCTTGAATGTTGTCAATCAATTGATCATGCAATATCTCGCATAGATTATATTGAGTATTATCTTTCACCATCTTTACTGCTACTAAGACAATAGCTATAGATACACTATTTAGTCTGCTTGCATGCTGAAATTTGTAACCTAGTATCATGGTGACCAGTTTTATGTCATCTTCCTTAATAGGATCAACTATCATACTGCGCCTATCACTTCTAGATAAACATGCTTGTTCAACTTGATTTTTCACATCTTTACCAGTTAGAAGAATTGGTCCCATCTTAGGAAGTCCAGTCATGTCATGAATTAGGTCTGTAGTAATACGAAAGGGAAATTTATCAATCCAATAGAGATCATCATGTATTCTTCTCAACAAGATTTTCACCCATTCTGGCTCGTAAAATTTGTGCATATTAGAATAATCAAAGATAGGGTTTTCAGTGAGATGCACATATTCATCCTTGAATGAATAGTCTGGTTTCATCATTGAAGCCATAAGAGTTGCTATGCTATTGTCTCCAACTGTTTCCTTCTTGTAATATATGCGCAGATATCTTCCATGTGTATGACTCCAAGTGGAGTCTTAGAGAATGCCTTCAACATCATCTAATATGGAATTGAATAGATGCTTCTTAAAGACAAATATCTTCCTTTCAGTAATATCAAAGACTACAAGGGTTTCCATACTCTCTTGTTGATTGACTAAATAGGGTTTCACCACAATTTGAAATGACGCGACTGCTAGGGTTCCATTTTAACTTGCAATTTGTTCACAAATTGATCAAATCGATACCTTTGAATGCTTTGATGCTTAGTAATCCTTTTCTCTACAAATTTTATTATCTCAGATGTAAACAATGAGGATAAATGATTGTTTACCGACTTATATAAAGGTTACTGCATTTAATGCTTGCTACTATACACGATTTCCATTGAGAGTTTCAAACTTTAATCTAAATGAAGTAAAGGCAATGCATGCATGCATACAACCTTAATTCATGATCACATACATGAATCCATAGGCACATACTCGGAGGTGAGTATACTAGCCACGCTAGGGTTCAAGGCTAGGATAGCTCTCCCTAAGACCATGAGGGTCAACTATATAGAAGTAGAAGGTGCATCCACTGAGGATGCATCTACTACCTTGTTCTCTTCATTGTATTTCTTTACTTCAACCCCAATTTTATTTGAATTAGCTTTATCTTGTACAAACTTAACTTCTCCTAATTCTTCAAAGAGAGACTTTTTAGGATTTTCTTGTCTTTGTGTTCTTGACCTGCAAAAGCTTGAGATGTGTCTAGATTTTCCACATGAATGATAGATGATAGGAGGTATGATGTTATTATTCATCATGTTGCATTTCTTAGCTATATGTCCATTGTAATTACATATCTAACATGTAATATTCTGCAAGTTTCTTTGAGGTTGATTTCTCTGACTGTATTGAGTCTGATTTCTTTGGTTCAGTTGTGATTGGTTTCCTTGGTTTGTCCTGCAATGAATAGCCATGTGACCAAACTTATTATAGGAGTAACAATAACCATTAAAAGTTCTTACTTCTTTACAATCTCTTTCCAAGTGTCCATGCTTGTTACAAGCATAACAAGTTCTGTTAACTTGCTTGAGTTCATCTTTAGGTGGTTTAGTTTTAGTCTCTACAATATTCTCCTCTTTATTTGCTTCTGTGGATGCTTCTTGTGCTTTCTTTGTTTCTTGCATTGAATTGATTTCAATTTGAGTTAGACTGTATCCCATACCCGTGGTATCACCTTTTAAATTTTGTGCATACAGTTGTGATTGAATCAGATCAGAACTTGTGTGTAGTTTATCAATCTTATCTTTTGCTCCTGATAATTCACATTCTATCCTTTTTTTGATGTCTTCCAACTTTAATATTCTCATATTAGCTTGCATAAGTTCTTCATCTAACTGTTTACTTTCTTTGGTCTTCTCTTCAATGGCTATTAAGATATCTGTAAGTTGTTGGAAGTACAATAATGGGAAAGCAAGATATTGAGAGGGGGGGTTGTGAATCAGATCTTAAAACTCAATCACTTAAAAAAAATTGATCCACATTCATACATATATGAATTTAACCTAACATCAAATAGCATCAACAACATGAAATGTATAACCCATAACACAGAATTTTGGTAACCCAGAAACCCAAATAGGTAAAACTAGGGTGGGGATGACACCCAAAAAATCTTCACTACTACAAAAATAAAGTGTGCCTATTAGGGATACAAGAGTTTGATTACAAAATGCAATCTACTTGGTTAAAGGTCGATCATTACAATCTACCTTGTGAAAGGATTTCAACTTACTGTAAAGTAAGCACTCGGCTAAGAGATTTAAAGTAGGTCTGTTAGAACCACTATGTTAAGAGATTTCACCTGATACACCTGTTAGAATGTTTCAAGTAGTGATCCTTTGTTATGCACTCAGATGCTGATGACAGATTTTCTCTTTCCAATACCTTCTATGATCTCACAATCTGATATGTTTTTACTCTGCTCTTCACTGCTTTGTCATTCTGCTTGATCTAGGCTTCTTCTCAAAATAACTCACTATTCATCTTTCATGAACACAACAACCCTTCTCTATGTGTATCTATCACTCTTTCTAATACTAGGGTTAGAAGCAATCTTATATGTCTTTACGGATCTATTGGCAATATCTAGATCAATGATCAAGATCTAATATTTATTCCTCCAATGCATTCTAATTGCCTGATTGGCTCCATGCCATGCATAGTATAAAAAAATTAAATGCGTAAATAACTTAGTAGATAAATATTAAATGCATACATATGTTAGCCCAAATCTCATACAAGTCGGCCTAAACATTTCACCTCAAAGTTAGAATCATTCTTGACATGTATGCAAAAATTGTTCTGCTCGGCACTTAATATCTCTGTCGCTTGACACTTAATATCTCTATTGCTCGACACTTAAGTATTATACTTGGCTTGGCATGATGTAACTTGGAAACCTGTATTCCTGCTTGAAAATGTTGCTCGACCTTGAATAGTTTTAGCTCGGCCACAGTGATAACCAACTAAAACTGCCTAAGTAAATGACTAAGTGTAGGTCACTAATCATCAACAAAAATTTAGGGATTAACAATCTCCCCCTTTGATATTAGGGGAAAAAAGACACTTATCATTTCGATTCATTCCATCCAAAATTTTGCCTAAGTACACAATGTACTCCCCCTAAGAATGTACTCCATACTATATACAAAAAGTTACATAGTATACATGCCTTCAAAAAAAAAGATTTACATTTGTACCTATACTTCTCCTGTTATGCTATATCCTTGTCAGATTCCCCCTTGTTTTTGTCACTGATTGTAGGTGGGGTTAAATTGTACTTATGCAAAAACTATTTATGAAGTTTTAAGGTAGACGCAAATGCAGTGTCCCAATTGTACTTAACAAACTTCATAACCTCTAATTTGACTTCTAGCCTGGCAGCTAGACTCACTAAACTTTCTGCAGTAGAGAGATCTGCATTTCTCTCAACCAATTCTTTTGTAGCTAAAAGTTCTCTCTGAATTACCTCTAGATGAGGTATTGGTTGGTCAAAATAGTAATCAATTTGGCCCTTATCCAACCATCTTCAACCATGAGCTCGGCTATTCTCCTTTGTGCATTAGTCAATCTGTTAAAATGTAAGGAACTAGTACTAGCATCCATACTCATTGAACTCCTAGTTGAATTCAAGTCTAATTGCAATTTCTCTATGGCCTGTAGATTATCCTTTGTGAATAATTCAACATCACATAACTTCTTATACAAAGAATAAACATTAGTTGCAACTTCCTCCAAAATTTCTACAAGAGAAGAAAGTTCAACCTGCTTTGTCGCAATCTCTCCTGAGATTTTCACTAGTAATTTGTTTTCAAATTTTCTCTCGGACCATTGCAATAATTTCTCATTGGCTTCAATGTTGTCATCATTTACCTTTTGCATAATATGAACTAACTGTTCAAGAATAGGATCTTGAGGATTTTCACCTTCCATGTCAAAAGCTTTTACAAATATATCTTTGATGTCATGTAACACCTGCTTTTGTTTCTGCTCTCTTTTCATTTCTTCCTGCCTTTTAATCATCTTGAGTAATTCTTGAAGAGTCTCAATCTGTTCATAAGATAAAACATTGGGATCCCATGGTGGAATCACAATCACTTCATCTAATGCGACATCAAGAATCAGAGACTTCTTCCTCATAACTTTCCTCCTCTTAAATTCAGGTGAGCTACTGCTCGGCTTCGTTTCTACAATACCTTTTCCTATTTTAGTAGTAGTCACCATTGCATCTTTCAATTTAGTCAGAATTTCCTGTTGATCAGGCATGCCTCCTGTTTTAAGTCTAGTGGGAGTGGATGATGTAGAGTGTGGTAAATCAACCAACACTTGCACTACCTCTTGTTCTTTAGGCTCATTGTTAGTATCCCTCATCTCCTCTCCACTATCTAAAACTATTTTCACAACCTCTAAAATAGGTGAATTTTTTATATTTACCTCTTATTCATCTATCTTCTCCTTCTCTACTTCTTTTTGTTCAAATCTACCTACAGGTTTCTCTATATTCTTCTCTCCTTCAGCCTTTGTAGCCTTAATAGGCGATTCCCTACATGTATCTCTTGGCTCATCCTGACCCTCGGCATCCAAATTACTAGAGTCATCAATTGTGATGTCAATTGGACTGTCTGCTATTAGATCAACAATGTTTATTGTATCTATTTGTTCTTTTGGTTCTGCTCCAGTCTTGTTAGGCTCAGTAGTAATTTGTTTGTTTGTTTTCTATGGTGCAGGGGTAGTTTTCACTTCTTTATCATTTTGTCCAGATGTCCCTTCATCAGTTTTCTCCTTTTGTGGAGATATTAATCCAAAGATTTCCTTCCATATCCTTGTACTCTAATGTACTATACTTTCAATATCATTTTTCAAAATAGCACATCCTCTGAGTTTAGGTTGAAATTTATGCTTGTATTCCTCAATGAATTTAGCTCTTTATTTCTTAGTTAGTTTAGGGATAACCTTAGCTAATGTACCTTCTCTAATATGTTTCTCAGTAGTAAGTGCAAATTCCCATTTTCTAGATAGAAACTCATATAATTCAATCGACACATTATTTCCTATCTGTACAGGAGTTAACTTGAAATTGCTCATCATATCTAGTAGAGATTCCTGAACTTTATGCTTATCCTCTACCTTCAATTTCTCATACTTGATAAACTTAAAGCCAGATAACCCTGCAAAATTCCTCAAATTCTCACATACCTCATTAATATCAGTGGGTCTTTTGAATGATTCTATTGGTATGTTGCTGGGTTCATCAGTTTCAGTCTTTTCTTCATCACTTTTTGGATCCAAATGTATTTTCCTTCTTGGTCTCTTTACTTGTAGGCTCGACATAGCCTTTGTTGCAAATTTTTTCCTTGATCTAGAACTACTCTCTCCAACTTTCTTTACATAAACTTTTGTTTTCTCTACTGGAGATGTGGTAGTAGATGCCCTTGTCCTTGGAGGATTGGAAATGGGAGGGGTAACTTTAGGTTTTGCTTGGCTCGGCTTAGTTACCTTGGCAACTGCTGGTTTCTTTCCTTTTGCTTTAACAGAGATCTCTTCCTTAGATTCACTTATTTTTTCTTCTTCTTCTTCTTCTTTAGATACATCTTCTCCTTGTCTAGTAGATATGCCTAGAGGTGCATCCTTTGGTTCCTCATCACTCAAAAATCCAACCATTTTCTTTAGATTCTTCACAATCCTTTTCCTCTTTCTCTCCATGATTCCTGCCTTAAGATTTGTAGATATCTTTTCCTTAGCTTCATCATAATTTCCAAATCACTTTTCTTTTGTATCAATCTCCTCTGCTAGGATTACTGTGATAGCCTGGTGATGTTTCATCAATGTTAACTTCATAGGGAAATGACTCTAGCCATGATACCCTAGGTGTCACAACCTGAATGTAAGTGTAATTTGTACCGACTAGAAAACATATCTCTTCATAGTGATTTTACACAAGTGAAATAGGAATTCTAGATCTCAACCTCATTCTCTTTTTGAATTCCACAAAGTAATTTCCCATGATACTATTGAAATTATTGCCTAATTGCTGAATATATTCACTAATCACCATAGTAATAGGTCTATCATTCTTCCAAAAAATATTTCCCAGTGTAGGAAATGACTTTTGTATATAGAAGAATATGCAAACTAGTAAAGAGCCAAAACTTACATGATGAGCTCTTAGCTTTTCTGATTGATAGTAGGTTCTCGGCTAGTTGTGTCAATTGCAGCTCGGCAAGGTCATAGGTTTGATTCTTCTTGACTAACTTCCATGCTTGGTCCACAACTGTGTAGGGAACACTATCCAGTCGACTTTTTTGATAGAACTTATTTGCAATCACTCTCACTCTAAAGTCAAGTTCTAAATATTCAATTATAGAGATAGTCATACCTCTGTTATTCCAGACAGCTCCAGTGTTAGCTGCTATTTCTTCTTTACTTTGATCTCTCATTGTTCATTTTTCGCTGATAATAGGATATCCAATTACTCAATGAATAATATCTTTAGTGATCCTAACTGGTCCATTGTCTAGCCACATATGCATATTATGAACTCGGCTTAGAACAACCTTGATCTATTCATCCTTGAAGTCTAGTGGAAAATCTAGGGCACAAGTTAACCCTTTGTTGGATAAATGCTTGAATTCATCTTTCAGAACTCCATTTTCGCACAACTTGTTGTATGATTTCCTCAATTCACTATCACCTACTTCACCAATCTTAACCATGTAACAAGATCTAACATCGTGGATCATAAGTAATTTTGGTGGAATAGATGAGAGGGCTCCATTCAGATCACCTAAAATTGCACTTTTAGGAATGGCTTGAAAGTTAGGAGGTGCACATGCATCACTTCTTACTAGCTTAATTTGCTTTAGCTCCTCCTCCATACCTTTGACTAGTGTGGAAGAACTTGTAGCCATAATCTCTAAAATTAGGGTTTAAAAATGAAGAACAAGGTACCTCGGCAAGTAACACTTCACAGTGTTTACCTTAGGGTTGCCGATGACACGTTGGTGATATTTTCAAAAAAAAAATTTCTATGATCAATTCTGCAACTTCTTTGATCACTCTGTGAATACTAAAAATTGCAAGGTAAAATGAAGAATAAACTATTCGTCCTTATATAGACTCAAAAGGTCAAGGTAGGTAAGTAATAAATGTTCTACCTGTTAGGTTAGTGCAAACCAGCTGTCATTGGCTGACTAATGCAAATTGCATATGACTCGGCTTACCATACTTGACCATCACAAAACCTACTTAGCCAACCAACTCAGCACCTATAGTGCAGTTAACTCTTCTTGACATCTTTCACAAACATGTCCTAGTGCTTCTCAACATATGCAAATATGGACTTTGGCACATTTACATATTAGGAACTGATGTAAGATTTGAAAATTGAAACATTGTTCCTTACATACCTCTCTTTCTTAGGTAGAGATGATGTGATCACCTGATCCATTGGATTGGGTGACCTTGGCTTCAATAGTTTCACTGTTGATTGGCTCTGTTTTCCTTACCCATGTCTAGTTCATCTGTGCTCTTATTTCCTCAATAGTAGGAGCATGTAATCTTGTCCTACACTCTCTCTTAGTGTGACCAATCTTCAAACAACTAAAGCAGACTAGGCTTCCATTCATCCAACTCTTAGATTTTCCTCTGAAATGTGTCTTTAAGCAATCTTCAAGTGCATGTCCATATTATTTACAATAATGACAACTCTGCCTTGTGTTATAATCCCAATTGTAAGTGTTTCCTTTCCTAGGTGCTTTTGTTTGTGTCTTTGATGTCCATTTTTGTTTAGCATTGGATCTACAGTCTTGTGCTTTATGACCATGTTTCTGACATTTGCAACAATAACCATTGAATCTTGGTTTGGGAGGTGCATCACTTGCTTCAGCCCAACATTCATGTGCTTTATGTCTAAATTTCTTGCAATTAAAGTAGTAACCATTGAACTTAGGTTTAATATTGGACTTACCTTTCTTTCTTCAGCAAATGTTTTCTATATGACCTGGTTTTCCATAATGGTGGCAAACAGGTTTGTTGTTCTTTGTCTTTGCATTCCTCCTTTCACCATTCTTAGATGATTCTCCTTTCTCAGTAGATGTCTTTGGTTTAGTGTGACCTAATCCAGGAGAATCTTTTGGTCTTCTTGATGCTTCCATCATATTCTCAAAATGAGTCAAAGATTCATTAGGTTTATTCAACCTTTCATTCAGTTCCTTCTCAAATCTTAAATCATCTTTCAATTGATTGTTCTCATATCTAAAATTCATCATTTCCATATCTTTCCTACTAATCTCCTAATTTTCAAGTAGCAGTTGATTTTCCATGTTAACTTGATTGATTGTCATCATTTGTACATCATGTGTCCTTTCATCAAGTCTGACAGTTATCACTCTTTTATCTTCTTCTACCATAGCTTTGTCATCTTTAGCTTTCTTCTTTTTTTCCACTACTTCACATAGTCTTACTGTCTACATTTCTTGTTCTCTTTTCAAGTTTCTGACTTCTTCACATACTACATTGTTCTTTTCCAGTATATCTTCAATTGCTGCATCGCTCTTTGTAGAATCTCCATTCTGAAATAGATTTGCATTGTCATCTTCCTGATAATGAGTATCATTTATTTGTTTGGCCAAATCTTTCCTAGCTGTCAATGTTTTCTTGAATTCTCGTATTTCTATCTCAAGCTAATGTAATGCTAGCTGAATCTTGATCTTCTGATTCTCAATGGCTTTACCCAACTTGTAAACCTCCATCTCAAGATCTGTACTCACAAGCTGATTAAAAGCTCTTGTAGGAGAACTGCACTCTGATACCAATTGTTGGAAGTACAATAATGGGAAAACAAGATACTGAGAGGGGGGGGGGGGGTGAATCAAATCTTAAAACTCAATCACTTAAAACAAATTAATCCACATTCATACATATATGAATTTAACCTAACATCAGATAGCATCAACAACATGAAATGTATAACCCATAACATAGAATTTTGGTAACCCAGAAACCCAAATAGGTAAAATTGGGGTGGGGATGACACCCACAAAATCTTCACTACTACAGCAATAAAGTGTGTCTGTTAGGGCTACAAGAGTTTGATTACAAAATGCAATCTACCTGGTTAAAGGTCTGTTCGGTTAAGAACTAAAGATCATTAAAATCTACCTTGTGAAAGGATTTCAACTTACAATAAAGTAAGCACTCAGCTAAGAGATTTAAATTAGGTCTGTTAGAACCACTCTATTAAGAATTTCACCTAATACACCTATTAGAATGTTTCAAGTAGTGATCCTTCGTTATGCACTCAGATGCTGATGATGAATCTACTCTTTTGAATACCTTCTATGATCTCACAATCTGATATGTCTTTACTCTTCTCTTCACTGCTCTGTCATTTTGCTTGATCTAGGCTTCTTCTCAAAATAAATCACTGTTCATATTTCATGAACACAACCCTTCTCTCTATGTATCTCTCACTCTTTCTAATACTAGGGTTATAAGCAATATTATATGTCTTTACACATTTGTTGGGGAGATCTAGATCAATGATCAAGATCTAATATTTATGCCTCCAATGCATTCTAATTTCTTGATTGGCTCCATGCCATGCATAGTATAAAAAAATTAAATGCGTAAATAACTCAGTAGATAAATATTAAATGCGTACATAGGTCAGCCCAAATCTCATACAAGTCGGCCTAAACATTTCACCTCAAAGTTAGAATCACTCTTGACATGTATGCAAAAATTGTTCTGCTTGGCACTTAATATCTTTGTCGCTCGACACTTAAGTATTCTACTCGGCTCGACATGATGTAACTCAACAACCTGTATTCCTGCTTGGCAATGTTGCTCGGCCTTGAATAGTTTTAGCTCGGCCACAGTGATAATCAACTAAAACTGTCTAAGTAAATGACTATGTGTAGGTCACTAATCATCAACAAAACTTTAGGGATTAACATAAGTTGTTCATTCAGATGTTCAATTTTGTCTTTTAAGGACATGTTCTCTTCATTCAATTTCTTGACCATTTTTCCCAAATCATTGGTAGAGCAATCTTCCAGATCTTTCCTTAATTTCTCTATAAGCATTTGAGAGCCATCAACCTTTAGTTTTAGTTCTTCATTTTATTTTTCAAATCTGTCTAGATCTTCAAGGGCTGCTTCAAGATTCCTTTTCAGATATTTTGCTTCTGCTGAATCCATGATCTCCTCAAGTGGTTAAAATTTATTTTAGAGGACCAGAGCTCTAATACCAATTGTTAGAAACACTGAGAGAGGGGGGGTGAATCAGTGTTTGTCTATTTATTATATTTCAGCAACTTTAAACATAAACCAAATATATATCAATTGAAGCTTAATTCAAGAACACATAACACATGATATGATTACGGGGAAACCTTGATTAAAGGAAAACCCCGGTGGGAATTAGTACCCACAAATATTGCACTAGTATAATGAATTTGTTAAAGTTCCTTTGCCCTGTTAGGAGCATTCTTTACAATGCAAGTACAATGACTTGGTTAAGGATCTGACCCTATTAGGAGTCTTTTAAAAATAACCCTATTAGGGGTGAGGAATCACTATCCAAGAAGCTCACTGCTCAGTAGGATGAAGGCTACAACCTCCTTGATAATAGATATATACTATATCCAAAAGTGAACTGTTGTATGTGACACAATTGTCTAATCAGTTTCGGTTATGCACTGATGCTCTTATACTCTAAAAGAGCTTTATCTCATTTTGAAATCTTATACTATTCTTTTATATCTCTGCTCTGCATATTTGATGACACTTTCTAATATAACTTTGCATGTTATATATATATATA
>MU227449.1:573348-595052 GCA_018584345.1 Thuja plicata
TATATATATATATATATATATATATGTTCATGCCTGAATAGACGCGACCATAAACAAGACCTTAGTCGGCCCAAAAACAATATGCATAATGCTTCCAAACAAATTGGCTTAAGCATGTTTACAATAATAATTAAGAAATGATTAAAAACATACTATAATAGGTGCTTGGCCTTTACATAATAAAATATTATATGTTGATCCAAAAACTGAAGTCGGCTTCATACTCTATTTTCTGAACTGCTAGTATCACTGTTCTTTCTGTAACTTATCCATACTGACATATCTAACCATGTGTGTTTAGGGAAAGCACAAAAACATACCATAGAACTTAAATCTAAATGCGCATATCCTGATGTGATCGTATGTGTGTGCGCTAGTGCACTGATTGACTGCAAATCACTATTCTGTCCTGACTTCTATACTTAGTCAATTTTCACTTCATAGTTTGCTGTCAAACTTTCATATGACTTTGTTTCCATAATGACAATACAAAATAAGTCATACACTATGGGAGTCAACTTTCCAAAAAGATGATGTTATTTGATGTCCTTATGCCTTCTAGGAAGGTTAGATGTTATTGTGTATGGATTTTGATGTACAAAGAAGGAAATAGAAGAGTTTTCTGAGTCATTTTGTGTGTCTACGGCATGGTACAGATTCATCTGGTGAAACCACTTGAAAAATTTTGTGATGTTTTGAGTTATCTTACTGTTCCAGTTGGTTTAATCCATTTTAGTGAAGCTACATAGGAGTTAGAGCATTTTGTTTGGTCACTGTCTGAAAACCTTATGTTACTGGATCTGCTCCAAAGATGTGACCCTAACTTGGAATGTATCTAATGGATCTACTCAGCCACTTGGGGAATACAATTTAGGGTCATGGAATTTAATATTTCAAAGGCTTAGAAGCCCAATGCTGGTTCCATGAATTTTAAGACAAATTTGTAGGCTAATTATCTCTATATAATTAGCCTTCCTTTTGGGTGCAGTCACATGCATGTGAGTTATTTGGTTACAAGGATCAAACCAATGGTGGATCTAGGTCATTTTTGGATAGGGGGAACTATCCAAGTCCTTGTTCTCACTCTGTGAACCCATCTTAGACCACTTTTTTATTTATCTAAGCCTAATCTAGCTAATTAGGTCTATGAGATTTGCAAGAGTTTAGTGATGCAAGAATAGAGTGGAGTCCTAAGGCTTTGGGGGTTTTTAATACTCCATAAAGGGTATCTAGAACCCAATTAAGACCATTTAGATCATTCTATGTTAGAAATGTATGCTTAAAAAACCCTCTGGATAGGGCTATAAGAGAATCTAGACCAGTTAGTGTTTGACTAACCTTGGGTCTATAGAACTGAATCCATTGGTGGATTCTAAACCCTTGGGGTCTAAAAAATTTATACCATCCCTTATATTGGTTTATCAAAGCCTCTGGTGAAGAGATTCACTCTTAGGCTTGGTTTAGGGAAAGTGTCCCTAAAAGATAAATTGCATAAATTGGTGTCTTGGTTTAGGAAGCCAAGTTGTGATCAAAGGAGTGATTTTTCCTCTTGGACAAGTTGTTCTACACCCTAAGAAGGCAAGTGTGGGATGAGGATACTTGAACAAGTAGTTTGAGGTAGCTATAAGAAGTTAGAGCCTACTTAATTTTTCCTGCAGTGCACTTTGCATCAGTTGGGCTTGTTGACCTTGCGATGACCCTTCTCCAACTTCATAAGGTTATGCTTCTTGAGAATTTCCTGCATACAAAGATAAAATTATTATAAATAGGTATAATTGGGTCTAATTATGTCCTAATAGGAATAATTGGGTCTAATTGGGTAACCCATCATAGGTCCCAATAGGTATAATTAGGTCTAATTAGGTTCTAAAGGGACTAATTGTGTCTAATTAGGTTTTAAAGGGTTTAATTGTGTCTAATTAGGTTCTAAAGGGTCTAATTGGATGTAATTAGGTCCTAATAGGTCTAATTGTGTCTAATTAGGTCCTAAAGGGTCTAATTGGATCTAATTAGGTCATAATAGGTCTAATTGTGTCTAATTAGGTCCTAAAGGGTCTAATTGAATCTAATTAGGTCCTAATAGGTCTAATTGGATATAATTAGGTCCTAAAGGGTCTAATTGGATCTAATTAGGTCATAATAGGTATAATTGGGTCTAATTAGGTCCTAAAGGGTCTAATTGGATCTGATTGGGTCTAATTGGGTCTAATTAGGTACTAAAGGGTCTAATTGGATCTAATTAGGTCCTAATAGGTCTAATTAGATATAATTAGGTCCTAAAGGGTCTAAATGGATCTAATGAGGTCTAATTGGTTCTAATTGGGTCTAATTAGGTACTAATAGGTCTAATTGGATATAATTAGGTCCTAATAGGTCTAATTGGATATAATTAGGTCCTAAAGGGTATAATTGGATCTAATTAGGTCCTAATAGGTATAATTGGATATAATTAGGTCCTAAAGGTTATAATTGGATCTAATTAGGTCCTAATAGGTATAATTGGGTCTAATTAGGTCCTAACGGGTCTAATTGGATCTAATTAGATCTAATTGGGTCTCATTGGGTCTAAGTGGGTATAATGGGTCTTAAGGGGTCATATAACCTATCCTAGGTCTCGATAGGTATAATTAGGCCTAATTAGGTCCTAATAGGTTTAATTGGGTCTAATTAGGTCGTAGTAGGTATAATTGGGTCTAATTGGGTCGAAGTGGGTATAATTGGGTATAATTAGGTCTAAGTGGGTCTAATTGGGTCCAATTGGGTCTAATTGGGTCTAATTTGGTCCAATTGGTTATAACGTGTCCTAAGGGGTCATATAACCTATCATAGGTCTTGATAGGTATAATTAAGTCCTAAAGGGTCTAATTGGATCTAATTAGGTCCTAATAGGTCTAATTATGTCTAATTAGGTCCTAAAGGGTCTAATTGGATCTAATTAGGTCCTAATAGGTTTAACTGGATATAATTAGGTCCTAAAGGGTCTAATTGGATGTAATTAAGTCCTAATAGGTCTAATTGTGTCTAATTAGGTTCTGAAGGGTCTAATTGGATCTAATTAGGTCTTAATAGGTCTAATTGTGTCTAATTAGGTTCTAAAGGTTCTAATTGGATCTAATTAGATCCTAATAGGTCTAATTGGATATAATTAGGTCATAAAGGGTCTAATTGGATCTAATTAGGTCTAAGTGGGTCTAATTGGCTCTAATTGGCTCTAATTAGCTCCAATTGGCTCTAATTGGCTCCAATTGGCTCCAATTGGGTCTAATTGTGTCTAAGTGGGTATCATTGGGTCTAATTGGGTCTAAGTGGTTCTAATGGGTCTTAAGGGGTTATATAACCTATCATAGGTCCCAATAGGTATAATTTGGTCTAATTAGGTCCTAATAGGTCTAATTGTGTCTAATTAGGTCATAATAGGTCTAATTAGGTCCTAAAGGGTCTAATTGGATCTAATTATGTCCTAATAGGTATAATAGGATATAATTAGGTCCTAAAGTAATGCAGAGTACACTGCAAGAAGTGATGTGACAGGTCTTTCTATTCTCCAACACCTCAAGTGTGGTTTAAAAAATATTTGATCCCTTGGATCACTTTGACACAATGTCTTCTGACAAATAAGTGTGGTTGGACACTTTTCCAACTTCTCCACAATGAGAAACACTTCAACCAATATCGTACAATATTGGGACTTAGGGACACTAGCCCTATTCTAAGCCAATTTTTGGGAAAAATTCACTAGTGGCTTCAGACCACCCAACCCAAGGTCGGAACATGTTACTTATGATTTAAGGATAGGGAATCAACCCTCAGTTTGATCCTTCATCTTTTGCAACTTGACAAACACTGACTGACCCAAGAATCCTAGTAGGTCTTTCCAACTAGTTTTTGAGACACAACTTTTGTTCTTGGTAGAGTCTATGAAATCTAAGGTTAGATTAGGACACCCTTTTTAAGTTATGTAGATCCCCAAAGGATTAAGAACAACCTCCACTCCTACATCACCTAACCCTCAGTAAGTGCTCAGACCTTATTGGCCTAATTAGGCCTAGATATCAAAGAAAGTGATAGGAAATGGGCTCATGGGATTGATCCAAGGCCTCAAACACCTTCTACACACTCCAACTAACACAAATCCACCTATTGGTTGTATTTCTAGTATTGTAGTCTGCCTAGAAAAGTTTTGAAATCCTCAGCCATTTCCATGATTACGAGTTGAAAACTATGTTTGAAGTTTTCTAAATACCTCTGCATATGATGCTTTTAGCCATGAACCTAGTGAAGAATGTCCAAAACCCTAAGTCCTAGGTCATTCTCTATTAAAAAATGGCTAAAACCCTAAATATCTTAGTCATGTTTCTATTTTGAAGTTACTTTATCGTAACTTAAAGTTTCTAATATATCATGTGCTTTTTAAAGTTAGTCGCTAAGTCTCATAAAGCTCAACGAATGTTCCATAAAATCATGAGACTTAGCGAAAATACCTTTTCACATTATCTCTCAAGGAAAAGAATATACCTCAGATGATAGGGATACTTAGCGTAAAGTGTCCATCTTAAGTCAGATCCAATGGTGGTCGAGAAGTCTCGTGATAAAATCCATAGTTAGAAAGTCATTTAGCGACACTGAGTTCCTTTGGTCGCGAAGTCTCCTGAGTAAACCATTGTTAAATGTCAGTTTCAATATTAATGTTGTTGCTAGGTCGCAGATCAAATTTTTATTATTTTTTGAATCTAATAAGGGTTTTTATGAAAAGCACTCATTCAAATTTGATTTCCTGTAACTTTCAGAGGCTATGGCTAGAACAAAAATTGATTTCACAGCATGAAGAATTGAAAACATAAGTGATTGAATTGCAATTATATGATTTATGAATTGATGGTTCAGAAATAAATAAGGGTTACCATTAATCATTGCATTTTACCAAGAGTTTATTATTTTCAGAGCAAAATTTTTCTAGGTAATCAGTGTATGCAAAAAATAGAGCTTCTCAGATTTACAGAGTGAAAAAAGCCATTTTTCAGTCTAGAATTTAGGGAATTCGAGTGGTAATTAGTACTCCAAAGAAATTTGAGTGATTTACAGTTGTAAGTGAGTTTTTCTGGGGACATATGTGTTTCAATATTGGTAAGATAAGGTGTGATTAGAATAGAAAGATAAGATGAGTCAAGCAATAAGCATAGCTTCTACCAACGGGAAAAGTGGTGATGCAGAGGATGATATCAAAGGGAAAAGGAATTACTTTGAAGAATTCATCACTCTGTTGCTTGGATCCAGTTAGAACAGAAAGGTAAATGTCGATAATCTCATAGATGATTTTTCATATATTAGGGATGCTAAAACTCCAGGTTCTTCTGTTATTCTCTTTTCAATTACTTCTATAAAAATAGTGATGAAGCTATTCCAATTTTGAAACCATGGACTTCTGGATTAGCCAAGTTAGTAGTCCCAGATATATATGTAGATGCTGATTTCATTTTAGAAATGGCCAATAGGTATGATTTACTTACAAGGACCATAAAAAGAGATGATGGGAAAGCCCTAGTAACCTTAGATAGTAATTCATTCATGAAGGCATTCAATGTCTATTACCCAATGGCCACGGAGATAAATTTGAAAGCTTTAGAGGCCAGGTATACAAGAGATTTTGGCATTGCATCAAAGTTGATCCAAGAGTATCTCCCTATTATTATAAAGACCTCAACTTCTACATGAAGTACGTTTCCTATGCACTATGCAGAATTTTGGGAGTGGATGGAGGGCTTGAGAGGATAAGTGCAGACATCCTTATGATTTTCTTAGATATGCAGATCCCTCATATCATCACAATGTATGATTATATTTAGTATATAATTGAAAAAATGCATCAAGGGTTTGTGGATATCAGAAACAAGGAGAAAAACCATAAGTTCATGCATTATTCCATATTAATGCATTTGATTTTGTGTTACAGTTTTCCTCTTATGGATTGCCAGAATCTGAGGCCACAAAGGTTTTATCATAATCAAGCCAACCCAATACAGTTCTGGTTAAGAGTGTGGAAATACACTTCCAGAGAGCAAGAATTATGTGCTTTTAAGAATTGGATAGTGTGTCCAATTCTCAGATGTTTAGGTGTAGACAAGACTAGGTTGCCAATGAAGGTGTTGAAATTGTTGAGGCCATGCCAGTATGTTGATAAATGGCCAAGAGACCACAATTGGGGAGATTTTTATTATGAGAAGAATTATACTTTGATCAGGGTTTATGGTTGTACTCACTCATCCCATGTTATACCATTCCATGTGCCACCTAGAATTGTAGAAATGGAATTTATCAGACAATTGATCTTAACATACAGGGAGCACCTGGGTCCTCATAGGAAGGGTACATTTAACCCTAGACAGTTCAAAATCTATAACTTCACAATTGGTAAAAGGGAAGTGGATCCAATGAATAATTGGATGAGCCATTATAGGATGAATGTAGCCATGTGTAGATACACTGACACATAAGGTTTTATATTGAGTGCTAAGAATCTCTTAACACCCACCATTCCTTATACAAAAGAACATGAGCAGTGCATGGAGGAAGACCTCATTAGAAACATACTAGAAGATGAAGAGGTCAATCAAAGGGTAGACAAGTTTAATGAATTAATAGAATTGGAGAGTCAAGTGAAGAGGAAAGGAATCTCTTTTGGGGGTTTCTTCCCAGATTTTCCATATTTGAAAATACTTGAAGCCATGATTGATTCTTACAATTTTCTATGTGTTCAACTTGAATATGCACTGGAAGTGAAGGATAAGGGCCATAAAGGGAATTATTCATCTGAATATGATGAGGAAAGTGATGAAAAATATTTTGTTCCTAGCTCCGCCCAATGGATCAACCATTTGTTGAAGAAATGGTAGCTGAGAGAAAAAATATAATTGACCTAACAGAGGTATTAGAAACTGAAGTCACTGATGAGCCCCCATTGAAGAAACAAATAATAGAAAGAGGGGAGCCATCACATGATAACAAGAAAGAAAATAAAAATGATAGAATTGGTGCTCTCATCATTGGTGATAGAGCTTATGATCATTAGCTTAGGAAGAAAATAAGAGTAGGAAAGAAGCTTAAAAAGGATGATGAAGAGGAAATTAAATTGCCTCTTCTAACATGCACTGATGAGAGATTGCTGCATCAAGAGAAATTCCTAAATGATGATAATTTTATTAAAAATAAATAATTTAAAGAGTTTCTTATCTCGAATAAGAAGAAGCAAGTAGGTGCACAACTACAATTAGCATGAGGAGATCCAGTAACAAGTGAGGCCTTGTAGGCATTATAGGATTATAATCCTGATTCAAAATAGATCACACTAGAAGAAGCTAGGCAATTGGTAAAGTCCAGTGGAATTTTATTGGTAAAAGGATGGGACTTAGCCTCAACCTTCATAATTGACCAGATAAGGAAACAACCTGATTTCAAGATATCATCAGAAATACAAGTTGGAGAGATGATAAGAGGATTTGGATATAATCCAAAATCCCAGGCCCTAACAATGTGGAGCTTAGCTCCAAAAGATTAGAAGCCTTCCTTGTTGAATATACAAGAGAAAATGGAAGGGGACGAGATCATTTGGCCTATCCAGAACATAGGAGACTTGGAAATTTCCCAAGTTCTCACCCATTTTACATAGTTGAATGAGGCTAAGGCTGCCCAGATGTCCGAAAGATTCAAGAAACTGGCTAGTGAAACTAGTGGTATAGTTAAGGACATGGAATTGTGTCTGATAAAGATCAAGACACAGGAAAAGCTAATAGAAGAATTGACACAAAAACTGATAGAGATGCCTGAAGTTTCCCTATAGAGCACAAAGAAGGAAAAGATGCAAAAATTCAAATAGAGGAAACAAAGCATGCTGCAACAAAGACAAGACAGGTGAACAATGAGCATAACAATGTTGTTTTGGGTGCATTGATTGAAATTTTGCAGCATAGGACCAATGTAATAAAAGATAAAATAGATATAGTATATGGAGCCTATGGAAAATTACCAGACCTGCAAGTAGAAGTTAATAATTTTGTTTCAATTTTGAACCCATACTATGCTACATGGTCAGGAAGAACATGATTGTTTGAGAGGTTGGCATCTTTGCAACCACATAGATCAAATCTGCCAGAGATAGTAACCTAGGTTGGGGTAGAGATAGAATAGATAGGGGCAAGCTTGTTCTTTTTCAAAGGAAAGGAAAATCAGATTGAGGCAAGATTAAATATGTTTGGGCTTAATTACAATAGATTTGTGCCACCAATCAGATCAGAAAACAATCAGATCAAGCCACTAGGGATATGGGGCTCATAATTTGACACTGTGATTGTAATCACCTAAAAATGGTCACCTAAACCCTAGACCCCCAATCTCAGCAATTAATTAGGAAACCCTAATCTTGATTACCCTAAGTCCTAAATCAAATAGACAATTATCAAATTTGAAATGATCTGACCTAAACCCTAGGTCCTAATTATTCATCATACTTGATTAATTAATTAATTCCTAAAATCACATTACATTGGAAAATAAACTTTATGCTATTATTTAATTGATATTATGACATATTAATTAAATAAAAATTACTAAATTATCAATTAAATCAAAAAGGAATTAAAATTAATTATAAAAACATAAATGTGCATTCAAAATCAAATAATTTATTAAAAATACATATGACATCATCAAATTCAATTGACTGATTATCAAAATGGAAACAATCTAGTTCCACTCACTGATTCTCCACTGTTTATCATTTTGGAAATATTTCAGTTAACTGTAAACTAATTTTGGAAGTTTCCAAAATAACTAATCAGTCAGTTCAATCAACTGACTCTCTCGACCAAGCGAATCACTTACACATGGATTGTGCTTCTTCAATCGAATCTGAGCCACTCTTTTTGTTTGATCTCGACTGTCGATTCGAGAGAGATATCTATAAAAGAGAAACTCTTTTCCCTCACAAAGGATCCTAAATTTTTATCTAATGTTATTATGCTACATTTTTGTCTTAGATTTCTTGCATTCTTAGCATAGCTTTACTTGTTGTTTAGTTTTATGTTAATCATGCAAATATAATCTTAGAGCATATTTCAATTGGTAATTTAAAATCAATCTTACACACTTCAATTGGTGCTCTAAAACTGAATCTTAATTAGCTTTGGATTAATTGCATCTTCATAATTATCTTAGATCATTTAGCATAGTTTTTAAATCCTTCATTTAGGTCTTCGGTGTAGTCACTGAGCTTGCGATGATCTGAGAGAAAGCTCATACTCCTGCCTACTAGGAGGCAATAGGTTGATTCATTCACACATGTAGGATGAATTAATCTATATTCATTTATGTATGTGATTGAAGAGCAATGATCATGTTGAAGTGTATTAACTCTTTAGGTGAGTCCTATGAATCTACACTTAAAACTCTACTGACAAACAAGCTGATCACGTTGCCAGATAACTCCAAACCATATGAAATAGAAATCAAACCTAAATGGTGGAGAGACAATGATTTTTGTCAATTCCATAGAAACAAGGGACACATGATAGAAAATTGCATGAGGCTCAAACATGAGATCTAATATCTCATTGATAATGAAATAATTGCAGTTGATAATCACAACAAGAATGCTGATCATAAGGCATTCAAAGATCCTTCCCGGAACATCACAAAGGAGAAAATTCTAAGAAAGGTGCTCAATTAATCACACTTATTCTAATGATGACTACAACATCATCAACATTCTTGAGCTATCTCATTCTAAATATTGCAATGTCATCATCGTCAAGCAGAAAGAGAAAGAATCTCGATCGGCCAACGCAGTGACTCGAGCGCAAGCAAAGGTCACCCTGGGGGGTTCTGGACCTTCAAACCCTTCATTGTCTTCCAATAAACCATCCGTATCCAAATCCTAGGTACCTCTTAGCAAAAAAACCACTGTGGGTTCCTCTAAAGTCTCACAGTCCAAACAACTGACTTCATGCAATACTATGGACTATAGCGTCATCGAGAAATTGCAGAGAACCTCTGCCCAAATTTCAATCTTTGAATTTCTCAAACTCTCTCCATCTCACAACGAGGTCCTGGATAAAGTGCTATCAACTACCAATGTCCCTAAGGACTTGGATCTGGATCGGTTTCAATCCATGGTGGGTCACTTGACCTCACCACATTACCTATCATTCTCAGAAGAATATGACAACTCTTTATGTCATCCACACAATCTCCCCTTGCATGTCGAAGTCTTGATCCATAAACACCATGTCAAATGGGTCTTGATAGATGGAGGCATAGGGTTGAATATCTTCACATACAGGTTAATCGAGAAACTAGGCCTCTCAGAGATTGTCATTGATCCTAAAAAGAAAATCACTATCAAGGCGTATGATGAACAACAAAGATCTTCTAAAGGTCTCATAACTTTACCAATCTGAATAGGTCCCATTGAGAGGGATGTTACCTTCCAATTTCTAGATCTCCCACTAGCCTAAAACATTCTATTGGGAAGACCTTGGATCCATGAGATGCAGGCAGTACCATCAACATTCCATTAGTGCATCAAATTCCCATTCAATGGTGTAGAAGTCACTGTTCTTGTAGATACTAGTTATGCCTGTAACACATTAAGACAAGCAGTGGATACCCTTTTCCCACACAATAGTGAGGCATCCAACTCTGAATTAGCTACAAAATTATTGAAGGTAATGGAAAAGAAACTTAAGATAAAGGACATAGGTATGGGTGGATACATAGTGGAACCTGTTGTGTCACTCACATCTCTTCCCAGATCACCTCGGTCTTATGGAAAATCGTCAGAAGAAATGAAACCAAAAACACCCCAAGAAATCTATGATGAGACCTTTGTTAAGCCAACACACCATTAGAAGATGAACAGGAGGAAAGAGCCATTCTAGCTTGGTTATATAAGGAACCTAAAGATAATGAAGTCGAACAACGTGTAATACCCCCAAAAAAATTTGGTGTGGGGTATAAGGTGGCTTGTAAAATGGGTTATTCAGGTAAAGGACCCATTGGACTTAATCAAAATGGACTTAAAGAACCTATCTCTGCTGACTACAGATGACCTAGAGACACAACTGGTCTAGGGTTCTTATCTAAGAAAGAAAAAAGAACGAAGAATCACCTAGATAAGGGAAAGAGACATCAGGTTCTTGAAGAACACAATACAATAATAGAAAGTACTGACAGACCCACTAGAAACTGGGATGATTTAGATGATTCTAATGTAGAGGATGTGTATCCTCCTCCCATTCCTCCCAAAATTTTGGCTCTTCTATTTGATGAAGATACACCATAGGTCAACGCTACTGAAGAGCGTATTCTAAAGGAATCACCGATAACTTCTGATCAGTCAGAAACTACTGAATCTAAACAAGATCTGGATACAGAAGAAAGGAGTCTAACCATAGCAGAGTTTTTAGGTAGAACTCATCCAAACTAGGGGCAAAGAGTGGATTTCACTCATGTCCTTGATATGAAACCTAATGATGAAACAGACTCCCATGAATACAAGTTTGACAGTCTTTTAGAAGACACTTTAGACATAGAGATGGATACAGTTCAATGATATGTACCCATGCCCAAAGTAGGTGAAGGCTTAGAGATTAGGTCAGATGAATTAGGACCTCCTATTTCTGACATGGGCTTTGATGATGCCATTAGGACTCTTTCTAATTTGAACACATCTATACAAGGTTTAGGTCTAGGAATCTACTTAATAGTCACCATCTACAATGAACATACCATGAACACCCTTGAACCCAGTGAACCTTTGCCCCTAATGCATCTTGAACTCATTGATTGGTCCTTACAAGGACAACCTACTAAAATGCCTACATTTCCCAATGACTATGCTTTAGCCTACTATCTTAACGCCACTGAATCTGTCACTTCTTCCACCAGTGAACCTAGTGTGAGCATGACTTAAGCGGACCCCAAGTATCTTAGTTATAAAATAAAAATGAGAAAAAGAAAAGGGTCCGAACTCAAAAACCACATATTGTGGTAGTTTCAGAACCCAAAACAGTAAAAATAAAAGATGCATCCAAAGGTGAAAACCTCTCTGAGGTGCCTGAGGATGGGATGCTTGATGTCTTGCCTAGTCATTTACAGGAATGATCATCAGTGCTTATAGAGCCAACTCAACCAGTGAATATTGGCATAGAGGAACATCCACACATCATTCATGTGGCTGAATATTTATCTGAAGAAGAGATCAAGGAATTCACCAAATTATTTAAAGAGAAGAATATAAAATTTGCATGGACGTACTCAGATATGCCTAGTTTAGATCCAGATCTTATCATGCATCATCTCTCAATAGATCCTGGAGTAAAACCAGTAAAACAAAAACTCAGAAAAATGCACCCTCATGTTGCATTACTTATTAAGGCTGAACTGGAAAAGTTACTCAAAGATGGATTCATTTGAGCTATTCACTATGCAGAATGGATATCCAACATTGTACCAATATCAAAGCCAAACAAATCCATTAGAGTTTGCACTGATTTTAGGGATCTCAACAAAGAATGTCGAAAGGATGACTTTCCTTTGCCTAACATTGACATTATTGTGGACATGACTGCTAGGTATGAAATGTATTCTCTCATGGATGGTTTCTCAGGGTACAACCAAATCAAGATTGCTCTAGAGGATCAAGAAAATAATGCCTTCACATGTGCCTAGGGAACGTTCTACTAGAATGTCATGCCTTTTGGTTTGAAAAATGTAGGAGCTACCTATTAGAGGGTAGTAACAACTATCTTCCATGATATGATGCACAAAACCATGTAAGACTATGTGGATGATACCCTTTCTAAATCAAGGAAATGATCTATGCACCTACAAGATTTAGGCTCAATCATGGACATAATGGAAAATTTTAAATGAATCCTAAGAAATGTGCATTTGGTGTTACCTCTAGTAAGCTATTGGGTTACATTATCTCAGCTAAAGGCATATAATTCGATCTTGAAAAGGTGTGAGTGATACTGGAAATGTCACCTCCCAAGAACATAAGTCAAATGAGAACACTCCAAGGGAGAATCTAGTCTATCAGAAGGTTAATCTTGCAATTTCTTGATAGAGAAAAACCATTAACCAAGACTCTACGTAAGGGAATTACTTATCAATGGAGTGAAGAATGTGACAAGAGTTTCACTCAAATCAAAATATACCTAGCTAACCTGTCAGTACTCATGCCACCTCAACAAGGAAAACCATTGATTCTGTACATTAAGGCTACCTCAATGTCACTGGGGGCACTGTTAGCGCAAGAAGATGAAGACAAGAAAGATTGTGCTATATACTATATTAGTAGAACATTGGTGTCCTATGAGATGAATTACTCTATGATCAAGAAAGCATGCCTAGTAGTAGTCTTTGCATCTCATAAATTGTGTAACTACATGTTGGCTCACTTAGTCAAACTGGTGGCTAAAATTGACCCTTTGAAGTATCTCCTAAGTAAAGCTACCCTCACTGGCAGATTGGCTAAATGGGTTACGCTTCTTAGTGAATTTGAAATAGAATATGTTGAGAGTAAAGAAATCAAAGGGAAAGCAATCACAGATCAACTGGCTGGTGCTCCACTACACGACAAAGAACCAATCAATGCTGAGTTCCCAGATGGATCTATTTTGTACATCACTCATAGATCCTAGAAAATGTTCTTCGATGGCTCCTTCACACAACAAGGTTTAGGTGCAGGGATTTTTTTTCTGACTCCTCAAAAATATTCCATTCCAAAGGCATACAAGCTCATGTTTCCTTGTACAAACAACATAGCCGAATATGAAGCACTGGTAAATGGAATCAAACTGGCTCTTGAATGGAATGTTTCTGAGTTATATGTCCATGGTGACTCTCAACTTGTAATCAACCAAATCAATGATATATACCAGACTAAGGATGAAAATCTCATTCCTTATAAATGAATGGTTGATGACTTTAAGAAATATTTCACTTGCATCACATTTCAACAAGTCCCAAGGGTATAGAAAAAAGTGACTGATACCATGGCTACAATTGCTTCCTCATAGAAACAAGAGGATGATTTCTACTATGAGTTCCTAGTGGAAGAAATCCATTTCCCTTCCTATAACTCCCCTGACTCCCAAATGGTCTTTTCAGTCATTGAACAGGAATCCTCCTGTTATCACCATGTCTACTCTTACCTGCACCATCAGATCATTCCTGATGGACTAACTAAAAATGAAAGATGACACCTTATTCGCAATGCCTTGCAGTATGTTCTTGTGGCCAATGATTTGTATAGATGAGGATTAGACGGTACTTTTCTTAGGTGTCTAGAAAAAGAAGAGTCTAAACATGTGTTGTCTGAAGTCCATGAAGGAATTTGTGGTTCTCATTCTAATGGTCTGAATCTAGCCCAACAACTGCTTAGAGTAGGGTATTATTGGCCAGATATGGAGAAAGAAGCTATTAGGTTCGAAAAAAAATTGTAAGAAATGTTAGCTGCATGGCAATCTTATACATGCTCCAGCAAGGGAGCTCATTCCTTTTTTAACACACTAACCCTTTCAACAATGGGAATTTGATCTCATTGGGCAAATTTACCCCTCATCTTCTAATGGACACAAGTTCATTATTACAGCTACTAAGTATTTTACCAAGTGGGTTGAGGTAGTCCCACTCATTAAAGTGATTGGACAGTAAGTCTCACTGTTCATTCTGAACTACATCATTTGTCGCTATGGCATACCTTCCTCCATAATCACTGACAATGGAGGTCATTTTAAGAACAACACCATGGATGAGTTGTGTGAAAAATTTGAAATCATGGAACATTGTTCTTCAATATATTACCCACAAGGTAATGGGAAGGCTGAGGCCTCAAATAAAAATTTGTTGAAAATCTTACATCATACAATTAACAATTTTGGAAGGGATTGGCACCTAGAAATCAATCTTGCATTATGGGCTTACAGAATGAGCATCATAACACCTATAGGCGCAACCCCATTTGCACTGGTATATGGGGCGGAAGTAGTCTTACACCTAGAGGTAGAAATACCATCTCTTAGGGTTTCTTTGCATAAACTTGTACCAGATGAAGAGTACCGAGTTTTGAGATTCTAAGAACTAGAGCTACTGGATGAACATCAAAAAGTGGCCTTTGATCACCTCAGAGCTTATTAGAAAAGAATGTCAAGAGGATACAACAAGAAAGTTAGACCTAGAGAACTTCAGGTGGGAGACCTTGTGTTGGGAGAAAATCCCCGTAATTAGTCACATAGAGAACAAAAGGGAAATTTTGAACCCAACTGGTTGGTTCCTTATATCATTATTGCAGCATTCGGCTCCAGAGCCTATCGACTCTCCACACCTGAAGGAGAACTACTTTGAGAGCCCATCAACACTCTCCATCTGAAGAAGTTCTACACCTAAGGCATTCTTGGTGATCAGCACCATGTACATAGTAATGTCCTGAAAAAAATCTAAAAATTGAAAAATGTCCAGAAAAAATGATCATCTTGGTGAAAACCTAGCAATAGGCGCCTCGATGCATCAATTAAAAAAAAAAAAAGTGCCTTGGTGAAAACTTGGTAAACAGGTGCCATGGTAGCAAAAATATCATCTCTGCAAAGTAGGTGAAAACCTGGTAAATAGGTGCCTCTTGTACTCAGTGCTCCATCTATCAATNAACCTAGCAATAGGCGCCTCGATGCATCAATTAAAAAAAAAAAAAGTGCCTTGGTGAAAACCTGGTAAACAGGTGCCATGGTAGCAAAAATATCATCTCTGCAAAGTAGGTGAAAACCTGGTAAATAGGTGCCTCTTGTACTCAGTGCTCCATCTATCAATGCTCAATCTTGGCATCAATCCTTTGCTTCAGTTTGTACATATCTTTCAGTCACTTTCATGAAACTCTAGTTCTTCTGAGAACCCTCTTGGCTTGAAACCAATCCAAAGCCATAACCTGGGGGCAATCACAATTGGATTTTTCCTCGTAGTATGAGTCAAGTTAGTTATCACTGCTTATTACTAGGGGCATGGGTCCCTAATTTGATCACATATTTGGATTACACTAGAGTCAGTAATCTTGTCATTTCTGAAGGACAACTCACTATTGACATAAACATGTGTTTCTCAACACCACAATCAACAATGTTTCTTAACACTATCTTTGGACGCATCTATGTTTGTTAACACACATTGGATATCATAAATGTGAATGACAGATCAAGAGAAATCAAACACAAAGCACTCACAAGAACAACAGTGTTTTTCAACACCTCATACATATACACATCCAAAAACTTTGAAACTGGTTGAAGTATGCTAAACTTTTATTTGTATGTTGTTTGTTCTCATTGATTTTGCTAATATTTTCTTTGTCTATTTCTTGTTGGTGTGGTCCCAATGATCTAGCAATGTCAAATAAACTGGGTATATGTGGTAAGAGCTCCTACATTAAGGCAGAAAAGCCTCACATCCCTCGATCCTATTTATTTGTATGCCAAGTTGAGGTCAGAACTACCTACTTGACTATTATTGCTTTGTTTGTTTACGCAAGATCACACTCCTGGTTATCTTGGCTTTGAATGCCTTGATACTAGTGTACTCTTGCAACATCAACTGGAAGCAATGTTCAGGTCATCTTGGCTATTGTGCCTCGATGCTTATGTTAGTTTCCCATATCTTATCCGATGAAATTCATATTCATATTCTTATGGTCGCAGTGGCACTAGTAAGGATTGTATTGACTCTAATGTCCCAAAAATGCTCAATGATGAAAATTTTCAATGCTAAAGCTCAGTGACTACACCTTAGGTTGCATTCAGGTTAGTCTTGCATCTGCATCTACATAGTGATGAAATCAACATAATAACTGTATCTCTATCCAATGTGAAGGATCTAAGATTCTAATCGATCAATCTTCTCATTGTCAAGTGGTCATTTGTATGTGAACATGACATCCCTTGCTAAATCAACTGTCCTAATTTTATTTTTAGGATTGAAATCAAAATTTGAATTTGACCACTTGCACAACCAATAGAAATCTCTCATGCTTTTCTTCTAATCACTCCATGTATCTTAATTTTGGTCAATCTCGGTCAAACTGACCCTCTCATCAAGTATAGATTCTATCCTAACCATGTGGGACCTCTTTCTAAATCAAATTAGTTTCTTCATAAATTATCTAATCAATTGAATTGCTTCTCATCACTGGGGCACCTAGCCATATTTCAATTTCGCTCCCGAGGGGGAAGGATCAGGACATCAACATTCCAGTTATCACATCCTTAATCATAACCCCATCGCTTGGGGCATCTCAGATTCATCGCATCAAATCAAGTTGAAATCATCTTAAATCAAAGACAACCTAATCAATGGTCTTACATAGTGGTGAATACACTCAAAACCAGACAAGATTGGTCTTATACGGGGTATTCATTATTGAAACCAGATACATTGATCAAATTGACTTCATCACTTCAAATCAAGTCAATTTTCTTCCTAATCAAATCTCTTAATGGTAATCAGTTTCATCGCTTCAAAACAAACTGGTTATTCATTCAAACCAATCAAAAAGGTTTAAGAGTTCCTAACAGATGTTCAGTTTCATCGCTTCAAATCAAACTGAGCACTCTGTTTTATATCTTTTGATCAATCTTCGTCCAATCAAGCTTGAAGTCGGTCTTCTTGTTCAAAAGAATAGTTTCATCGCTTCAAATCAAACTATTCTGGGTTTTCTCGCTAACATGTCTTTGAATCAATGCACTGATCACACATCAATTCAAAGAGGGGAAAATGTAATCACTTAAAAATGGTCACCTAAACCCTAGACTACCAATCTCAGCAATTAATCAAGAAACCCTAATCTTTATTACCCTAAGTCCTAAATCAAATAGGCAATTATCAAATTTGAACTGATCTGACCTAAACCCTAGGTCCTAATTATTCATCATACTTGATTAATTAATTAATTCCTAAAATCACATTACATTGGCAAATAAACTTTATACTATTATTTAATTGATATTATGACATTAATTAAATAAAATTTACTAAATTGTCAATTAAATCAAAAAGGAATTAAGATTAATTATAAAAACATAAATGTGCATTCAAAATCAATTAATTTATTAAAAATGCATATGACATCATCAAATTCAGTTGACTGATTATCAAAATGGAAACAATCTAGTTCCACTTAGTTTACTGATTCTCCACTGTTTATCATTTTGGAAACATTTTAGTTAACTGTAAACTGATTTTGGAAGTTTCCAAAATAACTGATCAATCAGTTCAGTCAACTAACTCTCTCGACCAATTGAATCACTTGAACATGGATTGTGCTTCTTCAATCAAATCTGAGCCACTCTTTTTGTTCGATCTCGACCGTTGATTCGAGAGAGATTTCTATAAAAGAGAAACTCTTTTCCCTCACAAAGGATCCTAACTTTTTATATAATGTTATTATGCTGCATTTTTGTCTTAGCTTTCTTGCATTCTTAGCATAGCTTTACTTGTTTACTTTTATGTTAATCATGCAAATCTAATCTTAGAGCATATTTCAATTGGTGTTTTAAAATCAATCTTACACACTTCAATTGGTGCTCTAAAACTGAATCTTAATTAGCTTTGGATTAACTGCATCTACATAATTATCTTAGATCATTTAGCATAGTTTTTAAATCCTTCATTTAGATCTTCGGTGTAGTCACTGATCTTGCGATGATTTGAGAGAAAGCTCATACTCTTGCCTACTAGGAGGCAACAGGTCGATTCATTAACACATGCAGGACGAATTAATCTATATTCATTTCTATACGTGATTGAAAAGCAATGACCATGTTGAAGTGTATGGCTAAATCAGAGGCCCACATTTAGCTATCACAGTGATACCTAATAAAGAGGTGTGTCTTTCTGACAAAGGAAAATTAGATATGAAAAGATACAATAAGGTTTTGGATGAGGCCTTTAAGGCTGAAATAGATTTCAATAAGTTCATTATGGATGTCAAAAGCATTATGGATGCAAGGTGGGAGAGGCAAAAGACCCAATTAGAGAACATTCAGAGCTTTGAGTGGCCCAAGGAAGAAGATGTCATAGCATGGGATATTTTGACAAAGCCCAAGAAGAAAAATCCTATCACGATTGACTTGGATGTTATGGATGAAGAATAGGAGGACACATGGCACCTACTCTTTGAGCACATGAAGCTTAGCTATCTTGAAGAGTAGTGTAAATTAGCATGTAATGGTGGTCACTAGGTCTCACTACAAATATCAGATGCTATCCTAAACACATATAGACAAAGGTGCCAAAGATCACAAGAAGACAAAGAACAAATCAGATTTCATTCTTCATTTTTGTCCATCCACCGCTTGGTTCTTTCTTCTCTTTTGTCTTTTCTATATTTTAGGGTTAGGTCTTAAAACCATCCAAAGATTTTTGCATCCTTACTTATTAAGGATTCCAAGATGGTTTCAGCCTATAAATAGAGCTTATTATAACATTTTGAAGGGATGATGGAATATGATTACAAGGCAGACTACTACAATTCTGTCTGAGCCTTTGTACTTTTTGTCTATTGAATGTATTTTGAAGTAGTTAGACATTAATAAAATACATTGCAATCTCTGTTTTATATCTTGTGTTGTCTCTTTTATCTTTATTCAAGATTTTATGTTTTTATTTGTAAGGCATTTAAATACATCAATTGCAAGGTAGTTGTGCAATCATTTGTGAGGTCCTTCAAGGAAGGAATAATTCTTTCAGGTGATCTTAGGAAGATGAATAGTAATATTTAGATCTGATAAACAAAGTTATAGGAGTGAGTGGATAGTTTGTAAGGCATTCTGTCTAGGTTGCAATTATTTTCATTATTCATCTAATTGTGGATTTGCATTCAATATTGACTCTGTAGCCCATAGGATCAGGCACTGGTTTATAGTTTCACAAGTAATTGTTCAATCATCCAGCATTTAAGATCAATCATTCAAGTTACATTACATTCATAAGAAAGCATACATTCATAAGTAATTGTATTCACAGAGTATAGAATTCATTATGTTGATTCCTTCAAGAGAGAATCAAATAGGATGTCCCTTCTAAGTTCATAGAACTATAAAAGGAAGAAGGATGAGAATCCTTATTACATTACCATTTGTTGTTGTGAAGATAATAGTTTGGCTTATTAAGCTCTGTATCAGATTATTCACAGTCATTTGCATAGTTATCTACTTATTGATACAGTAAAAGGAATTCAACAGATTATTAAGAAGATATAATCCACTATAATAGTATAGTAAGTTAGTAATCATTCAAAGGTAATGAACCCTAGAAAATGGTGCTTTAGAATATGGTGTTTCATTGAACCCTAGAAAATGTCATTTTGCAGTCACAAAAGGAAAGTTATTGGGACATATAGTGTCCAAAAATGGAGTAAGGATAGACCCTGAGAGAATAGAAGCTATTCAAAAGGTCACTGCTCCTAAAAATATAAAAAATTGTGCAATCTTTCTTACGAAAGATAAATTTTGTCCGAAGATTCATTGCAAATTTTGTTGAAATTATCAAGCCAATTATCAAGTTATTAAAGAAAGATGCAAAGTTCCAGTGGAATGAATAAGCTCGGTTAGCATTTTAAAAAATTAAGAAAGAAATAAAAGAGGCCTCTATTCTAAAATCTCCTAATTACAGTAAGCCCTTTTCTTTGTTCTCATTTGCATATTTTCATACTATTGCTGTTGTTTTGCTACAGAAAGATGAAGAAGGATTTGAACATCCAATTGCATTCTTTAGAAAATCTCTCCAAGATGCAGAATCAAACTATGAGATGATGGAGAAGTAGGCATATGCCACTAATACATTTGTGGTCGATTTGTGACGGCTATGTGTCTCAATTGCGACAGAAATGTGTCGCAATTGCAACAGGAATAGACGTCACTATTTTTTAGTCACAAAATACGATGTCTTTCCTTTTCCGTCACAATTACGACTTCAATCCGTCGCTATGTAGCCCTATCAACCCCAGTATTTGGGGCATCGCCAATACAGGAAATCCGTCGTAATTATATATGTACGCGTCGCAATTGCGACGGACACCCAAGCAACTGTGATGGTTTTTAGGCGTCGCCAATACAAATAGCCCATCATAATTATGGGAGTTAACATCGCAATTGCGACACACACCCAAGCAACTGTGACGGTTTTTAGGCGTCGCCAATACAGCGAGCCCGTCGTAATTCTAGTGGTTAACGTCGCAATTGCGACGAAAACCCAAGCTACTGTGACGGTGTTTGGGCGTCGCCAATACAGTGACCCCGTCGTAATTCTAGGGTTAATGTCGCGATTGCGATGGTGGCAAGATAGAATTAAAAAAAAAAATTTGGGGGTGGACATCAGTTCCACCTCAGAGGACATTGCATTCCAGATTCATCTTCTTTCTTGGGCCTGTGGTGAAGTGGGAGATGGAGGCCAACTAACACCTTAGAGGCACGCTCCACTTCTGGTGGGGATAAGAGAGTATCATGATGGTTGATAAAAAAGTTGAAAGTTTCCATGATGTCCCATTCTATTCTTTTTCCTAACAGTGTGATTACTTGTTTTAAACTTTCATTTGTACATGCAGTGGCAATATCGAAGATGCCTCCAAGACATCTAGTCCTTGGCCTTTTGTTGAAGGTAGATATAGC
>MU227449.1:595152-606239 GCA_018584345.1 Thuja plicata
AATTACGCTTGAATCCTCAAATGAGAGATCAATGAAGAGTTTTTGGAGCGTTTCATTTTCAGCTTGCGGAGATCATGACAAAGTGAAGTTTAAAATCATACCTCTCTCAGCCATTTGGATTCCAATGCAGTAGCTATCAATGAAAAATTTATTTCGCCGCAGAGATGCAAAAACCCCTCTCGGTGCTATTGAACATAGAAATGACAACGTTTTCTCTTTTTTTTTTTGCCTTATATCCCGTTAACGTCGCAATTGCGATGTTGTCGGGTTATAATTGAAAAAAAAATCCAAAAACACTTAACATCTGCCCCCCGTCGCAAATCGCTATCGCAATTTCACCCCAAATGTATTAGTGTGCATTGGTAAAAGATGTTATATCATTCAGACCCTACCTAGTTTGTGCCAAAGTTCTTTCATATGTGCCTCATTCAGCAGTGAAGGATATTCTTACCAATCAGAAGTGACTGGTAAGAGATGTAAATGGATTAATAGAATTCAGGAATTTAACCTAAAAATACATATTACTAAATTAGTATTGAGGAAAAGGTCTAGCAAAACTCATGACAGAATAAAATCTAGACTTGGTACAAGTGAATAATATAGTGATACAAGATTCAACAGTCACAAGTATTGAAAGATAACCATTCTATGTTGATATCATGTACTACCTTAAGATTGCCAAGTGTCCTGAAATCATGTTGAATAATCAAAAGAGGAGTCTTAATTTAAAATCTCAGGAGTACACCTTAGTTCAAGGAGATCTGTATTGGAAAGACAAAAATGGTGTACTACTGTTATGTTTAGATAAGAGCCAAGCTAAGAAAGTACTAGTTGAAATGCATGCTGGAGTATGTGGTGGGCATTTTTCTGCTAAGGCCACTGCTCATAATATTTTAAGGGTTCGATATTATTGTCCTAGTGTATTTAAAGATACTCATGCATTTGTCAGGAAATGTGAGCCTTGCTAGAGGTTCTCAAATAAGTTAAAATTCTCAGGTGCCCTATTGTTGAACCCTGTGAGTGCTGAAGCACCTTTTACAATGTGGGAACCTGATTTTATTGGAGAATTTTTAGAGAAATCCAGTGGAGGACATAGTTGGATACTTGTTTCCACTGACTATTTTACCAAGTGGATTGAAGCTATTCCCACTAAAAAAGCAACAAGCAAAGTGGTTACTGATTTTTTACTAGAAAATATTTTAACCAGATTTGGTGTCCCTGCCAAGCTAGTGATGGATAATGCTATGTGTTTTAGATATGATGAGATTAGGGATTTCTGTAGTGAATATGGGATCATAATGTCTTATTCATCCCCATATCATCCTTAGGCAAATGGCCAGGAAAAATCCAGCAATAAAAGCATTTTAAATATTCTAAAGAAAACCTTGGAAATAAACAAAAGAGCTTGGCACACAAAGTTGAAACTAGCTCTATGGGCTAATATAATAACAGTCAAGAAAGCCACTGGTAAGTCACCTTTTGAACTTGTGTATGGTTTACAGTCTAGAATGCCTATGAACAATTTATTACCTGTATACAAGTTTATCCAAGAAGAAGAGCTAGAAATGTCTGATCTAATGAAAGATAGAATAATGCAACTAGCTGAGCTTGACGAAATTAGAAGAGAAGGTCAGAAAGAAAATATAAAGTTGCAACAAAAAATGAAGTATCTTTTTGATAAGAGAGCAGGTTGCAGAAAATTTATACCTGGTAACCTTGTACTCCAATGGAATGTAAGAGCAGAGGATAAAGGGAAAGACAAGAAAATTTAATCCTTATGGCTTGGTCCCTTTATTGTTTCTCAATGCTTTGGTAAAGATTCCTATATCTTGAAAAACATGGATAAGGAAGAATATGAATTGCCAGTGCATGGGTAGTTTTTGAAGCCTTTCTTCAGTTGAAAGTGAAAATTTTATGTACAGTAAATATTTCTGTATTATATGTAAATAAGTGTGTTTCTTTCTACAATAGGTTAGTCAGTGTCTTTTGAGTGATCTGCAACCAGATATTTTGTGGTTCTTGATCTAAACTTGTGTTTAAACATCCCCAGATAGAGCCACTGTTGGTTGTATTTCCAGTTTTGTAGTCTGCACAATTTTTTTTTGAAATCCTCAGTGATTTCCATGCTTAAGAGTTGAAAATCCTATTTGAAGTTGTCTAAATTTACCTCTGCAAATGATGCTTTTGGCCACGAACCTAGTGAATAATGTCCAAAACCCTAAGTCCTAGGTCATCCTCTGTTCAAAAATGGCTAAAACCCTAAATATCTCAATCATGTTTCTATTTTGAAGTTACTTTATCATAGCTTAAAGTTTATGGTATATCATGTGCTTTTTAAAGTTATTCGCTAAGTCTCGTAAATCTTAGAGAATATTCCATAAAATCATGAGACTTAGTAAAAATACCTTGTCGTGTTATCTCCTGAGGAAAAGAATATACCTTAGATGATAGGGAGACTTAGCGCAAACCATCCATCTTAAGTCAGATCCAACGATGGTCAAGAAGTTTCATGATAAACTCTACAGTTAGAAAATCATTCAGTGACAATGAGTTCCTTTGGTCGCGAAGTCTCCTGAGTAAACTAGAGTTAAATGTTGGTTTCAGTATTAATGTTGTCGCTAGGTCATAGAAGAAAGAAAGAGTTAAGTGAAAAGTCATGAGACTTAGCGACAACCATCAGATTAGAAGAAGATCCAACAGTTGGTGCTAAGTTGCTGAGAAATTTTGAAATGTCAAAGGTGATCCAACGATTAAGAGATAAAAGGGATAACACTAAGACATGTTTAACAGTCGCATAGTCTCTAAGAAAGATTTAAAATAAATAATTCATCTAGCGACTTAGATATAATGGTCGCGTAGTCTCATAAAAAATTAGGGTTTTCTTTGAAGACTTGGAGACTTAGCACAGACTGTCAGATACAAATGAAAGAAGATCTATGGTAGTCAGGTTATCTCCAGATGAAATTAATAATTGAAAATTTATTCAGAAATTAAGAGATAAGGTATAGTTGCGTTGTCTTAAGATAAATTATGAGTTAAAAGGCTTTCTTAGTGACAAGGAGATTACACAGTCTCCAAGTCTCTGAAAGGAAACCAAGGTTAAAAAGGAGTTAGTAGAAGGCTCAATTGCGAAGTCTCAGAAATAATGTGAGTTAAATGATTTCATTTGGCAACAAGGAGATAATTGTTGATCAACAAGTTGATCATGTGGCAGTCGTCAAGTCTCAATAAGAAACCATAGTTAAGGGTAACTCTCGATGATAAGGAGACAATGCAGTTGTGAGGTCACTGATAAGAGAACTAGGGTTTGAGAAAAGAATTTTCTTTGGCACCAGAATGTACAGTTTCCAACCAATAGAAATGAAGAGATTTATGACAAGTGTGTTAAGAAGTAGCTGAGTTGTATTCGAGATATCCAATCAGATCAATTTTGGATTCTTTTTTGAATATAATAAGGGTTTTTATGAAAAGAACTCATTCAAATTTGATTTCCAGTCACTTTCAAAGGTTACGACTAGAACAAAAATTGATTTCATAGCATGAAGAATTCAATACAGAAGTGATTGAATTGCAATTATATGATTTATGCATTGATGGTTCAGAAATAAATAAGGGTTACTATGAATCATTGCATTTTACCAAGAGTTTATTATTTTCAGAGAGAAAATTTGCTAAGTAGTCAGTGTATGAAGAAAATAGAGCTTCTCAGATTTACAGATTGAAACAAGCCATTTTTTAGTTCAGAATTTAGGGAATTCAAGTGGTAATCAGTGCTCCAAAGAAATTTGAGTGATTTACAACTTGAAGTGAGTGTTTCTGGGGACAGATTTGTTTCAATATTGGTAAGATAAGGTGTGATCAGAACATAAAGATAAGACGAGTCAAGCAGTAAGCGTAGCTTCTACTAGCAGGAAAAGTGGAGATGCAGAGGATGATATGAAAAGGAAACATAACTACTCTAAAGAATTCATCACTCTATTTCCTTGTAGGATGAATGTAGCCCTATGTAGATACACTAACACATAAGCTTTTATATTGAGTGCTAAGAAGCTCTTAACACCCACCATTCCTTATACAAAAGAACATGAGCAGTGCATGGAGGAAGACCTCATTAGAAAAATACTAGAAGATGAAGAGGTCAATCAAAGGGCAGACAAGTTTAATGAATTAATGGACTTGGAGAGACAAGTGAAGAGGAAAGGAATCTCTTTTGGGGGTTTCTTCCCAAATTTGCCATATTTAAAAAGACTTGATGCCATGATTGAGTCTTACAATTTTCTATGTGTTCAACTTGAAGATGCACTGGAAGTGAAGGATAAGGGCCATAAAGGGCATTCTTAATCTGAATATGATGAGGATAGTGATGAAGAATATTTACTTCCTAGCTCCCCCTAATGGATCAACCATTTGTTGAAGAACATGCAACTGAGGGAGAAAATATAATTGACCTAAAAGAGGTATCAAATATTGAAGTCACTGATGAGCCCCCATTGAAGAAACAAAGAGATTATGATCATTGGTGATAGAGATTATGATCATTAGCTTAGGAAGCCAATAAGAGTAGGAAAGAAGCTGCAAAAGGATAATGAAGAGGAAATTGAATTGCCTCTTCTAACATGCACTAATGAGAGATTGTTGCATTAAGAGAAATTACTAAATGATGATAATTTTATTAAAACTAAATAATTTAAAGAGTTTCTTATCTTGAATAAGCAGAAACAGGTAGGTGCATAGCTACAATTAGCAAGAGGAGATCTAGTAACAAGTGAGGCCTTGCAGACATTACAAGATTATGATCCTGATTCAAAATAGATCGCACCAGAAGAAGCTAGGCAACTGGTAAAGTCCAGTGGAATGTTATTGGTAGAAGGATGATACTTAGCCTCAACCTTCATAATTGATCAAATAAGGAAACAACCTGATGTCAAGCTATCATAAAAAATAGAGGTTGGAGAGATTCTAAGAGGATTTGGATATAATCCAAAATCCCAGGCCCTAGCAATGTGGAGCTTAGCTCCAAAAGATCAGAATCCTTCCTTGTTGAATATACAAGAGAAAATGGAAGGGGAAAAGATCATGTGGTCTATAGAGAACATAGGAGACTTGGAAATTTCCCAATTTCTCACCCATTTTGCATAGTTGAATGAGTCTAAGGCTGCCCAGATGTCTGAAAGATTCAAGAAACTGGCTAGTGAAACTAGTGGTATAGTTAAGGATAGGGAATTGTGTCTGATAAAGATCAAGAAACAGGAAAAGATAATAGCAGAATTGACACAAAAATTGCTAGAGATGCCTTAAGTTACCACTGCAGAGCACAAAGAAGGAAAAGATGCAAAAATTCAAACAGAGGAAACAGAGCATGCTGCAGCAGAGATAGGTTAGGTGAACAATGAGCATAACAATGTTGTTTTGGGTGCATTGATTGGAATTTTGCAGCATAGGATCAATGTAATAAAAGATAAAATCGATATAGTATATGGATCCTATGGAAAATTACCAGGCCTGCAAGTAGAAGTTAATAATTTTGTTTCAATTTTGAACCCATACTATGCTACATGGTTAGGAATAACATGATTGTTTGAGAGTTCAACATCTTTGTAACCACATAGATCAGATCTTCTAGAGATAGTAACCTAGGTTGGGGTAGAGATAAAATTGATAGGGGAAACCTTGTCCTTTTTCAAAGGCAAGGCAAATCAAATCGAGGCAAGATTAAATATGTTTGGGATTAATTACAATAGATTTGTGCCACCAATCAAATCAGAAGACAATCAAATCAAGCCACTAGGGATATGGGGCTTAGAATTTGACACTGTGATACCTAATAAAGAGGTGTATCTTTCTAAAAAAGGAGAATTAGATATTGAAAGATACAATAAGGTTCTGGATGAGGCCTTTAAGGCTGAAAAATATTTCAATAAGTTCTTTACAGATGTCAAAAGCATTACATATGCAAGGTGGGAGAGGAAAAATACCCAATTGGAGAACATACAGAGCTTTGAGTGGCCCAAGGAAGAAGATGTCATAGCATGGGATGTTTTGACAAAGCCCAAGAAGAAAAAGCATGTCACTGTTGACTTGGATGTTATGGATGAAGAATAGGACACATGGCACCTGCTCTTTGAGCACAGGAAGGTTAGCTATCTTGAGGAATAGTGTAAATTATCCTATAATGGCAGTCACTACGTCTCACTACAAATATCAGATCCTATCCTAAACACATATAGAAAAAGGTGCCAAAGATCACAAGAAGATAAAGAACAAATCAGATTTCATTCTTCATTTTTATCCATCCATCGCTTGGTTCTTTCCTGTCTTTTGTCTTTTCTATATTTTAGGGTTAGGTCTTAAAACCGTCTGAAGCTTGTTGCATCCTTACTTCTTAAATATTCCAAGATGGTTTAGGCCTATAAATAGAGCCTATTGTAATATTTTGAAGGGATGATGGAATATAATTACAAGGCAGACTACTACAATTTTGTCTTAGCCTTTGTACTTTTTGTCTATTGAATGTATTTTGAAGCAGTTAGACATTAATAAAATACATTGCAATCTCTATTGTATATCTTGTGTTGTCTATTTTATCTTTATTCAAGCTTTTATGTGCTTATTTGTAAGGCATTTAAATACATCAATTGCAAGGTACTTGTGCAATCATTTGTGAGGTCCTTCAAGGAAGGAATAATTCTTTTAGGTGAACCTGGGAAGCTGAATACTGATATTAAGATCTGATAAACAAATTCATAGGAGTGAGTGGATTGTTTGTAAGGCATTTTGTCTAGGTTGCAATTATTTTCATTAGTCACCTAATTGTGGATTTGCATTCAAGATTGACTCTGTAGCCCATAGGATCATGCACTGGTTTATAGTTTCACAAGTAATTATTCAATCATCCAACATTTAGGATCAATCATTCAAATTATATTACATTCATAAGAAAGCATACATTCATAAGTAATTGTATTTACAGAGTATACAATTCAGTCTGCTGATTCCTTCAAGAGAGAATCAAATAGGATGTCCTTCCTAAGTTCATAGAACTATAAAAGGAAGAAGGATGAAAATCCTCATTACATTACTATTTGTTGTTGTCAAGATAATAGTTCAGCTTATTAAGCTCTGTATCAGATTATTCACAATCATTTGCATAGTTATCTACTTATTGATATAGTAAAAGGCATTCAGCAAGTTAGTAAGAAGATATAATCCACTATAATAGTACTGTAAGTCAGTAATCATTCAAAGGTAGTACCTTCCTGAGTCAGTGGAACTCAAAAAAAGAAGGTGCATCTTATCCAATCCTCATCAATTAGGCTTTTCTTGCATATAGAATATTGGAAGTATACAAGAGCAAGCATTCATACTATTTTAAAAAGATACTTGCAAGAAAAACCCCTAACACCACCTTCATTTCACTTCTACCAATCAACTCTTCAAACTACTAGCTCTGTTATACTTTCTCCTAGCTGAATACATAGGGAAATTCAGCCTGGGGCTCGATGCAAACATGCCTTATCTTTAAAGCCATCTTCTAAGCCTTTGGAATCTATAAATAGACACTGCTAACTTGAATTTTATAGAAGGGTGAGGAATTTCACCGGTACAAATGCAAGTTAGGTCCCCATTTGTGAAATAGGCTTCTTTTAGGCCTCTTTATGGGCTAGTCTCAAAAAATTGATTCAAAAGTACTACACTAAACTAATATATCTCAATTCAACTGAAATGTTAAGAAAAACACTAAGAAGCTTCAATACATGAACTAAAATTACAATTAGTCCATAATACATGACCGTACTAGTAAGAATGGCTCTGAAAAAATCTTCATCTTCCATTGATCTTGCATCGGAACTTCAGTTACAATGTTCTAGCCTCTTGTACTAAAAAAAAAAACTTAAATCATCATCATATGTGAAGCTAAAAAAATTTAAATCCCATTATGACCATTGGTCCTCCATCTTTTGTCTCTCGAGCAACATTTTGAAAGTTGCTCAAGCAACATTTACATCATTTTTGCAACTTTTGCAATTTTGGCACTTTTTGCATTCTAAGACCTTAGGTTAAGGCTTTAACCTCTAAACCTATAAAAAATGAGTAAACTGACTTAAAACTAATGGAATCAATACTAAAACTCAATAAAGCATAAAAATACCTAAATCAACTTATTGCTAATACTATTTATCCCATTGGACTAAGGCATCTTAAGGCGTATAGATGTGCCTTAGAGATCCTTAACCACACAAGTGGATCCAAACCAAAATAGGATGACCTCAAGGATCCATCCACTTATTCCAAACACATAAAACATGAAATCTGAGATTGTTATGGGTGTACTACACCATAAAGGGTCTAATTGGATCTAATTAGGTCCTAATAGGTATAATTGGGTCTAATTAGGTTTAAAGGGTCTAATTGGATCTAATTAGGTCCTAAATTTTCTAATTGGATAGATAATACGTCTAATTGTGTCTAATTAGGTCCTAAAGGGTCTAATTGGATCTAATTAGACCCTAATAGGTCTAATTGGATATAATTAGGTCCTAAAGGGTCTAATTGGAACTAATTAGGTCATAATAGGTATAATTGGGTCTAATTAGGTACTAAAAGGTCTAATTGGATCTAATTAGGTCCTAAAGGGTCTAATTGGATAGATAATAGGTCTAATTGTGTCTAATTAGGTCCTAAAGGGTCTAATTGGATCCAATTAGGTCCTAAAGGGTCTAATCGGATCCAATTAGGTCCTAATAGGTCTAATTGTATCTATTTAGGTTCTAAAGGTTTTAATTGGATCTAATTAGGTCCTAATAGGTCTAATTGGATATAATTAGGTCCTAAAGGGTCTAATTGGATCTAATTAGGTCTAATTGGGTCTAAGTGGGTCTAATGGGTCTTAAGGGGTCATATAACCTATCATAGGTCCCGGTGGGTATAATTAGGTCTAATTAGGTCCTCATATGTATAATTGGGTCTAAGTGGGTCTAATGGGTCTTAAGGGGTCATATAACGTATCATAGGTCCCGATAGGTATAATTAAGTCTAATTAGGTCCTAAAGGGTCTAATTGGATATTATTAGGTCCTAAAGGGTCTAATTGGAGATAATTAGGTCCTAATAGGTATAATTGGGTCCTAATAGGTATAATTAGGTCTAATTGGGTCTAATGGGTCTTAAGGGGTCATATAACCTATCATAGGTCCTGATAGGTATAATTAGGTCTAATTAGGTCCTAATAGGTCTAGTTGTGTCTAATTAGGTCCTAAGGGTCTAATTGGATCTAGTTAGGTCCTAATAGGTCTAATTGGATATAATTAGGTCCTAAAGGGTCTAATTGGATCTAATTAGGTCCTAATAGGTTTAATTGGATATAATTAGGTCCTAATCTATGTCTAACTAGGAATATAATTAGGTGCTAATAGCTCTTAAGAGGTCATATTACTCATAGTGGGTCTAATGGGGTCTGATTATATCTAATTAGGTGCCAATAGGTCTAATTGTGTCTAATTAGGTCCTAAGGGGTCTAATTGGATCTAATTAGGTGCTAATAGGTCTAATTGGATATAATTAGGTCCTAAAGGGTCTAATTGGATCTAATTAGGTTATAATAAGTATAATTGGGTTTAATTAGGTAGATAAATAGGTATAATTGGGTCTAATTGGGTCTAAGTGGGTCTAATGGGGTCTTAAGGGGTCATATAACCTATCATAGGTCCCGATAGGTATAATTAGGTCTAATTAGGGGACTAATAGGTCTAATTGTGTCTAATTAGGTCCTAAAGGGTCTAATTGGATCTAATTAGGTCCTAATAGGTCTAATTGTGTCTAATTAGGTCCTAAAGGGTCTAATTAGATCTAATTACACCTAGAAGGGGTCCTATTTCTCATATTCAGAACTAGTAGGTCTATTACTCATATTAGGCCTTAATTAATCTTATTAAAGGTCTAATTAGGTCTTAAATTATTTATGCACTAATTACTCAAGTAATAGGTCTTAAGGGGTACTCTTACGTCTTATTACTAAATAACAAATTACGTCATAATTTAGTTCCTATTAGTTCAGGACTATTACCCATATTAGGTCTTATTAGCTCCTAATAGGTCTAATTAGGTCTTAGGGATAATTAGTTCCTAATAGATCTAATTAGGTTCTAATAGGTCTAATTATGTCCTAATAGGTCTAATTGGGCAGGGTTTAGAATTTAGGGTTTAAGGTTTAGGGTTTAGGGTCTTAGGTCTAATTATGTCCTAATAGGTCTAACTAAGTCTAATTATGTCTTCTTTATCAAATTAGGTCTAATTAGGTATTGCAATATCATGCTTACATATTTCATTAAGACAAGTTGTAACCATCAACTTAAAACATCTAGAGAGAGAGAGAGAGAGCTTGTTTCCTATGATAATATCTTTCTCATGCTTCTTCACGTAGTCTTTGTTTAGTCTCTTTTGAAAAAAATCAATTTCAAAAGTCTCACTTCTCCAAAATGCAGATTATTTTCCAACTTTCGAATTAATAAGATGAGGAAAACATATATTTATTTATATGTAATCAGTCTGAGCCCAAAATGGCACCAAATAGGCCAACATAGGTTTATATATATAATTTTGTTTTTGATTATATATCAGTTTGAATGATCGGAGAATGTTCTCTCAATACTCAAAATAACGAGACACCTATCTATATTTATATCTACTGGGCTCCCATGTGAAAATCCTTATCACTCCAATATCTCCTTATCCATCCATGTCACCTTATCCCTCCATGTTGTTGGGGCCAATCTCGTTATACCTCTGTGTCTTCATACACTTTTTACATCATGTCAAACCTTTTGAACTGGCATTTTAACAGGTCATCGTCGTGCATTGGTTGTAGTTTTGGATGTGCGCATGTGGGAAAAACAAGGCATTAGTGGTAGACAATAGGGTCTCTATGACCAATTAACAACAATGATTCATGCATCTCTACCAAACGCTTGTTGGTGGGAATCGAACATCAGACCTTCCATTTGCAAGGCTCGTGACAAAATCGTCATGCTGCGGGGTCATCCCCATATATATATATATACATGTATATGTATGTATATATATATACATGTA
>MU227449.1:629352-659093 GCA_018584345.1 Thuja plicata
CATACGTCATTATATATATATATATATATATATATATATATAATGACGTATGCACTATTAGAATAATGGAATGGTGTGTACTAAGAGGGGAGGGGTGAATCAGTACCCTTAAAATTTTTTATCAATTAACCTTTAATCCTATAGTAATAAATTCCTTGCATTACCGACCATAGATGATTTTCTATCTTATGTATGTAATATCAAATCATAAACTTAATTTGCATGTAAACATTCATAGAAACATTCATGAAATGTAATAAAACATGACACATGAATTGGTAACGCAAAAAAATCATGTTAGAAGGTACAAATTGTGGTGGGGATGAAACCCAGAAAGCTTCACTATCTGCAGAATGGAAGGTGTCGGTTAAGGCTACAAGTTTGATCACTTATGATGATCTTACCCTGTTAGGAGTAACATTTTAGACTATTTAGGTCCACTCGGTTAAGAGATTTAGCAACATTGTGTAGTGTGCACTCGGTTAAGAGACTTACATAAGGATTGTTGAATCCACGTTCTTAAAGGATTTATTCTATTTTCTACACTTGTTAGAATACAGTAAAAAATACTTATTGACCTGATTATGTGCAATCTTGAACTGTTGAGTACATATCCTTTAAGTTCACAATATTATGTATCACCTATAGTGATTGATTAATACCTCTTTTCTTCTCGGTAGCCTTGAATCTTGTTCTTGATAATTGATTTCATCTTTTGTTGTCCTTCTGCATAAAACTCTATGTCTGATCCTTAGATGTGCTCTTTGGCTACAATCATCATCACACACTTGTTCTGATTGATTACAGATCTATTTATACAATGAATTGAATGAAATAGGTTTCACACTTTACAATGATAACTCTATGATCAAAGGTTTACAACTTGACCTTGATCTCCTAGTTTGCATGTTTTCAATCAGTTAGACTGATTAAAACAATTACATATGCTTTACTTGTCCCTCAAGAAATGGTTTTAAAGATAAGCTTTAAAGCTAATTATAAAACTCAAGTGTTTTATCTGATGTGTAACTCAGATCCACATCTCTTGGAATAAAGATGTCTCTTAGTAGACTGGTGCTCGGGTTGCTCTGTAGTTTTTCTTCGGTGATGTCTTTGTAGACATTTTTCTTCTCGAGTTTCTCTGTAGACTATCTGTCGGTTTATACTATAAACTATGTTGTCAGTTTACATTGTAACCATTTTGTCGGTGATAGTGCACTTAGCATTTTTTGGTGACCTCAGTGAACTATTGTGTTGGGTTGCACTGTAAACCTGTCTTTTGGTGATCATGTTACTCATGGTTCAAAAATTGTTTCCTTTGTTTACTAATGGAAAAATATGATCATCAATCTCCCCCTTTGACATTAGTATCAAAAAAGTGATATGTGCAAAACTAAAATGTTTAGTATATACACCATGTGTTTACCTTGTCAATATGACTCCCCCTATGTGTATGCCTTGGTATAGTACATGTACATGTATATATACTTGCCTTTTTACATATATTTCCTCTTTTATATCATTTCCCCCTTTCACCTTATCACACCAAATCATTTCCCCTTTCATCATATCAATTCCCCCTTTTTTTAATAATAATGAGAAAGGTGTAACACTTGCAACTTGTCAAAAATGTGTGAATGGGATTGTTGAATGTCCTCCATTTTCTTCTCCCATTGTTCTTTTAGGTGGTTCGGGGTCATAATCTTGAATGTGATTCTTGCATGCATATCATATATGCTCTCTGTAATAGAAATTTCATGGGTGGGAATTAATGTTCTCGCCAAAGTCATATGTTTTTGCAGTAATTTGAGATTTGGTAGTAGCAAAGCCTAGAGCTCAGTTACCTCATCTCTGAATTTGGATTCTGCCTCTTGAATCTGAAGTCTCAAAATTTTTGCTTCCATAATCTTCTCATAATGAAAATTGAAGGCATTGTCATTGGTTGTGAGACCTTGTGCACTAGCATTAAGATTTGCATCTATATGTTCAATCTTTTCACTACTCTCCTTAGTGAATTTCTCTATGGTGCATAACTTTTGAACTAAGGTTATAACTTCTAAAATAATTGGTTTCGATGTATTGACCACTTCAGAAAGATTTAAATTTTTATTTTCCACTTCTTGGATGATTTTCTCTGTCAATTTGTATTGGTACTTCTTCTCTACACATTCTTCTATTGCCTTCTCTACATCTACATTTTGTGATGTGATGGTGTCAGTAAGAACTACTAATTGATCAAGTATAGGAGCATTTTGATTAATGTCGGTATTAGGTACAATTTTCAATAGTATTTATTTTATAGTTTCTAGTATCTGTGTTTCCTTGTGCTCCTTTTTGAGCTTATCTTGTATATCTTTCCTTTTACAAAGTTCTACATACTTTGTAAGTGACTCTAGATCCAATGTCCTCAGATCTTTCTATTATCTCATCCAGGGTGACTGGATTTTTATTATTTTTTATTTTTCTTCTTTGAAAGAGTAGTGGAAGAAATTATATGTAGTACCATAGAAAGTTCCTTTTCTTGGTCTGATGTACTTGGTGAAGGATTTGGAGGTGTTGTGCCTTTAACCTGCTTCTCGGTGTCTACCTATCAGTTGGTTATAGATGTCTCTACATCAACCTTATCTTTTTCTACAGCTTTCTCTTTCTTGGTATCCTTGGCATCACCTTTTTTTTATTCTTCACTTGTACCTTTCCATTCATCATTTGTGATTTTCTTCTCCTCATCACCCTTAGCCTCAAGTATGCTTGCATCATGGTTAGGTGACTTCTCCTTTTCTTAGATGGTATTGATAGCTTGTATAAATAATGACATTTGTCCTGGTATATTAATCTATGCAGCATTTGTTGATGTGTCATGTTCCTTGGTTTTCTCGGTGGTAACAATGACATCTTCATCTATCTTTACCTCATCAGCATGATCAATTGTAGTGATATCTATGATAGTTTTATTCAGGATTGTTTCATCTTTTTTATCCCCTAATAATTGCAAAATTTGTGGTATGTCATCTATGGCCTTATTTTCCTTTGTTGTCAGATTAACAGGATTGACATCCTCAGTGTCATTTATTAAGATATGTTTAGGGCTCATTTTTGCCTCTTTCTCTTCATTGTGAGGCTTCTTGGTAAGAGATAATACCTTCTCGGGGCATGTATCCTCTTTAGGTATATTGAGTATTCCTCTCCAAGTATCATCAATTTCTTTGTCAAGCTCTATTAAGCTTCCCTGTAGTACTTTGTAGGCTCTTAGTTTTGTTGATAACTTCTTTGAATGATTCTTCATCATTTCATCAATTTCTCCCATCTTTGAATCGGGTGGCATAATTGAAATGAGGGATCTTTCCCTTATTTGTCTTTCACTATTCAGTGAATATGTCCACCTTGCTAACAACCTATCTTAAAGTTCTTGTGGCATCACCTTATCAAACTGTACTGGTACATATTTGAATATAATCATTGCTTGAATGATGGCTTCTTCTATCTTATTTTGATCCTTGAGAGATAAGGTTAGCCATTATCTAACCTTAGCATGTGCTATGCCACCTATTTTGGTGATCTATGCAACAATCTCATCAATTGTCTTAGCAACTTTCTTCTTTGCAGGTTGGAGTGCTTGTTCACTCTCATCTTGTGCAGTGTCATCCTTGTCCTCTTTGTTGGATTTGAGAAATACAAATCCACAGAATGCCAAGAATACCTTCATGCAAATAACCTGTTACAGGAGAGAAGCAAAAGGAGGAAAAAATAGAACTCAGAAGTTACTCAAAATGTGAAAGGAAAATTATAATCTGAGTTAATAAAAAAATAATTACAAGGTTCAACCTATAAAGGTGAACAAAACCCTAAAGCCTAAAAAAGCTAGGTTGCACATTAATAATTAATAAAAGAATTAATTATTAATGAACCTAAGAGAAAGCTTAAGCACTAAAGAGTAATAACTTAATTAATTAAATCAACATGATTTAATTAATAAGCAAACTAATAATTACTCTAACACCCCCTTAAGCTAAGCGCAGGGGGTAACCTAACCTAGCACAGCTATGAAAGCAGGAAAAAGGGTCCCGGAAACTAGGCCTGATCAGGTACCCAATACAAGGAAATCTCTGTAAACATGAGACAAAGAAGAAAACCTAGTGGAAAAAACTCCTCTCCAAAAAGAGATAGAAAAATGCAGAAAAGAAATGGCTAAAGAGACTCTCTCAAGACCATAAGTACAACTAGCCCCCCATGAGAGAGGGCTGAGACATCAAAGTCCCCCCAGAATGAAGAAACTCCTTTCACAATGGTAGATGCCTGATGTAGAATCCAAAAGGAGATCTTGAAGTGGAAAATGATATTACTCCCCTTGGGGAGAAACAGATCCAAAGGACGATGTTGAAGAAACCCTGTGAAGAGTAATGAGCCAATCTGACTCAAGATGTGTGCCATGATCGGATGCTCAAGAATCTCTCTGTCTGAACTAAAACAAATGACGCCAAATCCATACTGATATGGAGAATCCTAAAATTCAACCATTGAATGCACTGATAATGGTGGGCAAACAATGATAACCTAATTGTCAAGGTAGAGGAGATGAATGTCCTCAAAATAATCCTCCAAATCTGCAATATAAGAGTCCAAAGTATCTATGTTTGGAAGATGTATGATTTGCTGCTGTACAAAATCAAGAGCAACATGAGATGCTGATGAAGTCTCAGTCTGAAGAGTGGGAACTGTGAGACATGCCTCTGATCCATCATAACATGTAAGGGTGTCTAAATACTCAAGTGCCTCTAAAGTATCATGATCAAAGGGTGTATTCTCTCTCCAAGCAATGGGTATAAGACAATTTGAAACAAGATTCTCTAGGAATGGAGAGATATTAGGGTCTCCATAGATCTCCCAAAGATGTGTCCAAAGTGGGTGAGGAAAATCAATTTCCGATATAGCCAAAACAGTGTCATGATCAACACTAGACAATATAACTCCTGCTATGTGATCTCTAATAATATCCCATGCTAATTTTCCCTTTGAAGTGGCTAGTTCAGGTATGAGATCATACAAATAAGAAAAAATATTAAGCCACCTACAATATGTAAGTATACCCTTTGCCCATGACTCATAATTACCTCGTTCCAGAATAACAACTAAAGGGTGAGTAGAAAAACCCATGATAACTATTTTAAATGAAAAACAAACAGAGAAATCTGACCTTACTGCATTTAGATCAAAACATGGTGTAGGGAGGAGAGAAATAGAGGTCATAAATTTGAAGCTGAAAAGGTACTCAAATGGCCAAATATGCATACTAAATTCATGCAAGGAGAACCAGCTCAAAAATATCTTTCCAATGGTATATGACACTTTGAATTTTGACCCCGTATGCTCAAGATATGACCAAAACACTGAAGGCAGCCTTGTTTTGAAGAAGTGTCAAAACTGTGTGACGGTTTTGTGGCTATCAATTTTAAGCCAGAATGTCAACCTACAAATGATGACATCACTACCTACACATTCTGCACATTTGTACCTTTCCAAAATGTATGCACCTTTTTTTCAAAGTTTTTTTTTAAAAAAAAAAACTTTACAAAAGCTTTTTAGAAACTTTAGAAAAAAGTGTATTTTTTTGTTTTTTTTTGAAAAAAAACTTTATAAAAAAAAAATTTGCTGTTTTAAATTTAAAATTTTTTGAAATTTTTTCTCAAAAAAGTGCCCAAATAGCCTGGGAGAGAGAAATTTTTTCCTAGAGGTCAGTGTAGCAAAAAATGATGAACTTTATATGAAAAATGAGTCTCCTAGGCCTTCTAAGCACGATGGTGATGTCCATTTTCTCTCAAAATGCTCCAGGAAAAGGTGCCTCTTTTAGATTAAAGAGAAAACCCTAAAAGCTATAGTTTTCACCCTTGAATCATTGCTTCAAAAAACACTAGACTAGGCAGTAGCAGTGTGGCTCTAACACCATGTTGGATTTGAGAAATACAAATCCACAGAATTCCAAGAATACCTGCATGCAAATAACCTGTTACAGGAGAGAAGCAGAAGGAGGAAAAAGCAGAACTCAGAAGTTACTCAAAATGTGAGAGCAAAATTATAATCTGAGTTAATGAAAAAATAATTACAAGGTTCAACCTCTAAAGGTGAACACAACCCTAAAGCCTAAAAAAGCTAGGTTGTAGAATAATAATTAATAAAAGAATTAATTATTAATGCACCTAAGAGAAAGCTTAAGCACTAAAGAGTAATAAATTAATTAATTAAATCAAATGATTTAATTAATAAGCAAACTAATGATTATTCTAACACTCTTTACCTCAGATTTATTTTCTTTTTTGCCTTGGTGCCTATTTCCCAGTTTGAGACTTTCTTTTATAGGTGCTGACTGTACCTTTCTTCACCGATGAGGAATCTGCATCTTTGGTAGTCTAACTCCTTGTTCTTAATGCTGTAGTAGTCCTTGGTGTTAGAATAGTCCCAAAGGATAACTGAGAGGGAGGGGTGAATCAGTTATCAACTACTTATATTTCCTTTCTTTGCTTAGATATCAATTAACATAAAGTAAATGCACATTTAGATAACACAATAAAGAACACAACAATTTTGGTTACGGGGAAACCAAATATGTAAAAACCCTGGTGGGAATTAGCACCCACAAAGAACTGTACTTGAGTATAATTATCCCTATTAAGAGATCTTGCAACCCTGTTAGGAGTTCTTCTTTACAATACAATAAGTAAAGAGACCTACTTAAAGGTCAAACCTTGTTAGGAGTCTTTTACAAGTAACACTGTTAAGGGCGAGGACTCACTATCCAAAAGCTCACTGCTAAAATGATGAAGGCTACAACCTTCAATAGAATAGATATAAACTATATCTAATAGATGAACTGTTTGAGTAGACCTGCCATCTTGATCAGTTCTAGTGTGTTGTATACTTCTACTTCTTCTTCACATAGATCTTTTCTTGATGAATGAAATTTCTCTACCATCCCAAAACAATAGACATTTTTTCCTGCACTTTTTCTGTCTTTTTTCTTCTCATTCACACTTGGCGTTCATCAAATGAACTACTATAATTATCTTTTCCAAAGGATGTGATCTTCGTCAGCTCTAGTAATCCCTTCAATACTTTTTTTCCTAGCCACATCATCCACGCAACCTGATTAGAAACACACAACTCATACTGAATAGACATGATGCTTTGCAAAGTTGACTCCACCAAATTAACTCCAACTTCATGACTCTAATAGAACATGTTTGGAAAATTTATATAACTATCTTTAACTCATAACTAAACATGAATACAAACACACATATCCCAAAGATAGGCACAACTCAAGAAATAATGTAATTACACTGGCCCTTCACAAATAGTCTTCAATCTCTGTAACTGTCATAACTAATTAACATAACTCAACTAAAACTTCATATCTGACTCAGCATGAATGCACATAGAATATAGAACATGTATACATCATGGAAATGAACACGCATAGCTCCAAAACATATGTACTGATAATTGCATATAGAACACTTGTATATTATATGTTGTCATCAATGACAAACATACAATCAATTATTTTCACAGAAGAAAATCTCCAAAAATATCCCACTTTGACATTGATGGAAATATATGATATCATCAACTCAAAGTGTCTTCCTTCTTTTTACAATCTTCTCAATATCCTCATCAAAAGTTCCTCTTCATTGCTGCTACTCTGTATACTCCCACAGAGTATATTCTCCCCCTTACTAATACTCCCCATTTGACATCAATGACAAAGGGTGTTAAACACCATTAAGCACAGGTACTACTCCAGAAGTAGAGTATTCAACCATTCATCAGTCACCAAGGACTGATGTTCTTGCTACAAGTTCTAATCAAACTCAAGAAAGGGAATTACTCCCAACTTCTCCCTGAGATACTCAAAAGTATCTTTTGATAATGGCTTTGTAAAAATATCTGCTAATTGTTAATTACTKCTCACATAATCCAACTTTACTTCTTTGTCTGTAACTTTTTCTCTTAGAAAATGGTATTTAATCTCAATGTGTTTTGTCTTTGCATGCATCACCGGGTTCTTTAACATATTGATGGTACTAGTGTTGTCACAGTGAATAACAATAGGATAATCATTCTGAATACCAAAGTATTTAATCATCTGTTTGATCCAAACCATTGGTGAACAATTCAATGCTGGTGCAACATACTCAGCTTTTGTTGTTGATTGAGAGATACAATTCTATTTTTTACTTGTCCAAGTGACCAATCTATCTCCAAGAAATACTGCTCCTCCTGATGTACTCTTTCTATCATCAACACAACCTGCCCAATCTATATCTGTGTACACATGAAGTTATATATTATCTGAGTTAGGATACCATAAACCATAGTTAATAGTCCCTTTTAAGTATCTGAATATTATTTTTATTGCCATTAGGTGATTTTTCTTGGGTTCAGCTGCAAATCTTCCAACAATGCCAACTACATTAGAAATATTAGGTCTAGATTGAGTAAGATATATGATTTTTCTGATCATAGAATTGTATAGGGTCTTGTCATCTACTATGGAATCATCATCTTTAGAAAGTTTGCTTCTTGTTATCATGGGGGTTCATACTAGTTTGCAATCTTCCATCTTGAAAGTCTTCAATATCTCCTTCACATACTTGGACTGATTTATGAATATGCCTTTGTCTATTTGTTTTACATTCAATCCAAGAAAATATTTGATAGGTCCAATCATGCTCATTTCAAATTCACTTTTCATTTCTTTGGCGAATTCTGCATTAAGTTTGTCATTACCTCCAAAGATAATGTCATAAAAAAAATAGCAACGAGTATTAATCCTTCATCTGTCTCTCTTATGAATAAATTACAGTCTGCTGCTCCTTTTCTGAATCATATCTTTGTTAAGTAACCATCAAGTCTCTCATACCATGCTCTTGGGGCCTGTTTAAGTCCATAAAGTGCTTTCTTTAATCTGCATACCATATCTGGTTTATCTGAAAGTTTGAATCCTTCAAGATGCTCTATGTAGACTTCTTCCTTCAAGTCACCATTCAGAAAAGCTGACTTGACATCCATTTGGTATACCTTAAAGTTCTTGAATGTTTCATAGGAAAAAAAAAACTTGATAGCTTCAAGTCTGCTCACAGGGGAAAATGTATCAGTGTAGTCTATTCCTTCTCTCTGCGCATATCCTTTACATACTAATCTTTCTTTGTTCCTTACCACTGTGCCTTCTTCATTCATTTTGTTCCTAAATATCTACTTTTTTCCAATCACATTCTTGTCATGAGGTCTCGGGACTAGTTCCCATGTTTCATTCTTGATTATTTGATCTAATTCTTCTTGCATGGCACTTTTCCAGTCTGAATCTTTGCATGCATCTTCAACACTCAAGGGTTCAATCTGTGAAAGTAAGCATACCTCTTCATCAGTGCTTGAACCTTTTTCTCTAGATCTTGTCAAGACTTTTTCACTCTGATCTCCAATGATATTGGTATTTGGATGTGTATCTTGAATTCTTGGGAGTGATACTTTCATCTATAATATGTGATTCTTCTTAACTTGGTTCAGGATTGTTACATGAAACATCAATACAGTCAAACATTTCTTCAATAATTGTGTCCTTATTGATGGGTCTAGGCTCATCTTCAATACATGGAGCATAGTCATACTATCTTTCTTGAATCATAAAATTCTCATCAATCTTCACATGAGTACTTTCAATGATCTTATTTAATCTTAGATTAAAACATCTATAGGCTTTGCTTTTAGTAGAGTAACCAAGAAAAATACCTTCATCGCTTCTAGCATCAAACTTGCCAATGCTATCATCTCTCTTGATGTAGACCTTGCTTCCAAAGTTTCTAAAGTATTTTACAGTAGGTACATTACCAAACCAAAGTTCATAGGGTGTCTAGTCTGTGCCTAGCCTTAATTGTATTCTATTGATAGTATAGACTGTTGTATTGACCACATCTCTCTAATAAGTATGAGCATCCTCTAATAAGTATGAGCATCCTTTAATTCAATCATGATAGTGTGCACTGTGTCAAGTATTATTTTGTTCCTTCTTACTATAATCCCATTCTACTGAGGGGTTCTAGGTGCACTTAACTATCTCTTGATTCCATGTTCTTCACAGTAATCATAAAATTGGTTAGAGGTGAATTCTCCTCCTCTATCAGATCTCATACATTTTATCTTTAGTCCAGATTCATTCTCAACCTTAGCTTTGAACACTTTGAAATTCTCAAAAGATTCATATTTTTCTTTTAAGAATGCAACCCACATCATCCTTGAGAAATCATCAAAAAACAGAATGAAATACCTTTCTCTGTAGTAAGATCTTGTTTCAGTAGGTCCACATAGGTCTGTATGTATCAGATCTAATTTTTTTTCTACAGAGTCTTGTTTGCTCCTGAATGAGGTCCTCACATGCTTCCCCATCACACATTCCCTATATATGGTTTCAATTGGCCTTGCAATACTTGGAAGGTCTCTTACTACCTTTACATTACTTATCTTGACTATGTTGTCAAAATTGATATGACAAAGTCTCTTGTGCCATAGCCAACTATCATCTACTTTTCCAACAAAACAACTTACTTCTGAATTGAGCTAAAAAAAAATTCCTTCGGTTTTTGATCTTGATGCAATCATGTCTCCTTCTTTGTTTTTAATGATGCACTGGTTGTTTTTGAATTCCAACTAATATCCTTTATCAAGCAACTATCCAACACTTAGTAAGTTATGATGCAAACCATCAACGTAAAGAACATCATCTATCTTATTCTTTCCATCTAAGGTAATAGAACCTCTGCCTATGATAGGTTTGGGAGTGTTATCTCCAAATCTAACCATACCACCTTTGTATTTATCCAAATGTACAAATTTGTCTTTGTCTCCTATCACGTGGTGTGAACATCCACTCTCAATGATCTAGTCAGTTCTGATGTCAACTTTTGAAACTAATGCTAACTCTTGTTCTTTTTCTTCATCTTCTTTGTCCATTTCTTCAAGCATATTTTCAATGTCTTTAATGGAAATGAAACCAATTTCATCTTCTCCTAAATCATCATTAGTTATACCATCTTCAACATGATAACATTCCTTAGTGTACTTGGGCTTGTAATCTGAATTGAACTTCTTGACTCTTGTAGGACACTTGGATGCAAAGTGACCAATTTTGTTGCATGAAAAACATTTTAATGGTAACTGTCCTTCATATTTCCCTTTACCTTTCCTTTCTTTCTTGGAAATCATAGAAATAATTTCTCCTAGTTCTGTATCCACTTCTTTATTATTACTAGAGATGCTCATGGATTTCTTGTTGTGGACTGAGGCTTTGAAAGCTGTCTCACTTTTGGGTTCTGTCTTCAATTTCTTTATTTCATCCTCTTGTGCTAGAAATACTCCTAGGGATGTAGCTATAGCTGAAATGTACAGGAGTAAGGGCTTTCCATGAATAGGCACCACAAGAATAGGAGTAGCTAGGTATCCTTTTAGTTCTCTGAAGTTTGCTTCACAGTGTTCATCCCATTTGAAAGTAACCCCTTTATGTAGTAATTTAGTAAAGGGTTGTGCCCTATCTACAAGTTGGGACATGAATCTCCTGATGGAATGAAGTTTCCCTTGTAGTGTCCTCATTTGACTAATGTTTTGTGGAGGAGCCATCTCTAGTATAGCCTTAACTTTAGCGGGGTCTACCTCAATTCCTTTTGCTGAAACAATGAATCCTAGGAGCTTCCTTGATTGAACCCCAAAGGCACATTTCTTTGGGTTGAGCCTGATTTGGAACTGTTCCATTCAATCCAATATCTTTCTTAGGTCGGCAATGTGAGTACCTCTTTCTTTGGATTTAGCCAATGTGTCATCCATGTAGTCCTCCATGTTCTTGTGCATAATGTCATAGAATATAGTTGTCATGGCTCTTTGGTATGTTGTGTCGACATTCTTTAACCGGAATGGCATGATGTTCCAACAAAATGTGCCCCATGTGCATGTAAATGTATTTTTCTCTTGATTATCAGGGGCAATTTTGATTTGATTATATCCTAAGAATCCATCCATTAAAGAATACATCTGGTAGCCTGCTGTGAGGCCTATGATCATGTCAATGTTAGGTAGAGGGAAGTCATCTTTCAAACATTCTTTATTCAAGTCTCTAAAGTCATTACAGATCCTGATAGATTTATCTATTTTAGATATGGGGACCACATTGGAGATCCATCCTGCATAGGCAATGACTCTGATAAATCCAGCCTTTAGTAATTTCTCTAGCTCTACTTTTACTAATAATGCAACATGAGGATGCATCTTTCTAAGTTTCTATTTCATGGGCTTGACCCTGGGAGCTATAGATAAGTGGTGCATGATTAGATTAGGATCTAGCCCTGGCATATTAGTATAAGACCATGCAAAGTTGATCTTTTTCTCTTTCAAGAACTCTGTGAACTGTGCCTTCTCCTCTTCTGATAAAGATTGTGCAAGGTGGACTATTTGAGGATTTTCAACAATGCCCAAATTTACTGGCTATGTTGGTTCAATCAGTACTAAAGACCTTTCCTGAAAGTGTTCAGGGAGTATATCAAGAGTCTCATCCTTTGGCACCTATGAGAGGTTTTCACCATTGCATATTTCTTTTTTCTTTACTATTTTGGGATCTGATACTGCCATAGAGTGGTTTTCACCATCATTCTACTTTTTCTTTTTATTTGTCAGTTTTTTACTAAGAAACCTGATATCCTCTTGTGACATGTTCTCGCTCCTTGCATTGGTGGAAGAAGGGTAAGGTTCACAAGCATTAAGATAAAAATCTAGGGTGTGGTCATTAGGAAAGTATAGGACATGAGTGGGATATGTTTTAGTCCAATCAATTAGGTCTGGAAGTACCAATGATAGGGATTCAATTTCTGAGAAGGACAACATCACATTAGTATCAAGATCATTAACTGACATGGCATGGTCTGTTAAGTTAATTTCTTCAACATTTAGATCAATAAGAGTGAGATCATCATTAAAATGGTTGTTGTTAGTTATATGCAGACCAAATTATAGTGACTCGTCAGTAGAAATCTCATCATCATCTCTCCGTAAAAGGAGGCTTCTTGCTTGTAGCCTATGAAATTATTCTAAAATTATGTATTCACTAGTTTCTTCATCAATGATCGGTGGAAGGAACTCTTCTTTTGCTTTAGGATTATCAGTGTCATTGGGAGTAGTGTTAGGTTGTTTACAACGAGCTGAGGGTGCCACAAACATGTGAATTGTATCTATTCCAATATCTTCAGTGGCAACAGATAGCTCTTCCCATTCATAGTCATGAGAGTCAGTGACCTCATCATTGGATCTATTTAAGTATTCAACAATAGTTATTTGATGCACCCGATTAGCTACCTGTGAATCAAAATGTGGTAGATCTAGGACATGTGAAACTATGACCAATTTCCCCCAGTTAGGATGCAAATCCTATTGTCAAGGTATCTCTTGAGTAATTGTTGCTATTAATGATATCTCTAGACCAGTTTCTATGGTGTCTCCCACCTCTTGAATGGGAGGTTGTGCTAACAAAGGGGTGTGAAGATCTTGTGGTACCTCAAAGCTGGGTATATAGAATTCTCCTTAGTAGTTGGGATCCTCTGTGCCAAAATGTAATAATCTTTTGTAGGACCACTGCTCTAGTTCATCTATTTCATCACTCCCTTTATCTGAGTTTGGATTGCCTTTGGAAGCGGGTTTATTAGTTTTAGTATTAAAACCTAGTCCTATTTGGTCTCTGGTATTTTGAAACTCCATGAGTATAGGCTCAATAAGCCCTTGTCCTATGTCATTTAGAGGTCCTTTTCCTTTGTAACCCATTTGTGTGAGGAAATCATATCCCTTTCCATACTATTCTAGGGATATCTTCACATGTTTGACCTCAGATTCCACAGGTTCTCCTTTGTAAAGCCAGTCCAAGACTACCTGTTCTTTTGTGTTATCTGAAGAAGATGTGGATGCCTTTACCATGCTAGTTTCTTTGTGTACTTCTGGCTCTTTGGATGCTATAGGTGTGAATGTCGATGAAGGTTTTCCATAGGATCTTGGTGATACTGGAAGTTCTATCAATGAGGGAGTTAGGTCCAGCTTGTACTCTCCCATACCTATTTCTTCAAGTTTTAAGGTTTTTCCAAAAATCTTCATAACCATGTCCTTGGTAGTTTCAGGAGAAATTGTATCCATAGCCTCCTTTTTATGTGGGATCATGCTACCAGCTTTGATATTATTACAAGTGTATTTAGCATCTACAGGAATCGTCACTTCCACCCCATTATGTGGGAACTTTATGCACTGGTGGTAAGTAGATGACACAGTTTGCATTTCATGAATCCATGGTCTCCCTAATAGGATATTGTAGGCTAAGGGTAGATCCAATACCTAACATGTGACATTCCTCTCAATCAACCTAACTCTGATAGGTAGAACAATAAGACCTCTAGAGGATCTTTCTTCCTTGTCATAAGCTTTGATAGTTATTTTGCTTTTAGAGTCAATTGTTTGTTCTAAGAGACCCAGTCTCTTGATTAGATCAAGTGTACAAATATTTAATCATGCGCCTCCATCTATCAACATGCATCTAACATGGGATTTATGAATTAGGACTTCAATATGGAGAGGTTGATTATGTGGATGTGTCAATGACTTATCATCCTCTTCAAAAAAGGAAAGGTAGTGTGGCACTGAGATGTGATTGACCATCACTTGGAACTTGTCTATATCAATATCTTTTGGGACATTAGCAACATGTAGAGCTTGTTCTAGGATTTCCCTATGTACTATGGATATTTTGAGCAACTCAAAAATGGAAATTTTGGCAGGGGTTCGTTACAATTGGTCTACCAAGTCATATTTTGCTCCGAGAATAGTAACCACATGTTTTTCTGCTTGTTTAAGAATAGTTATAATAGGAACCTTAGACATTTATGTTGGTTTTGGAGGTCCTTTGATCGTGACCTATGCTTGGCTCTGTGTTATGGCATTTGAGTGGAATGAGACACCTTTGATTGTGACCACATTGATGGACTCAGTCTTAATGTCAAGCATATTGATCACATTGTCATTTTTGGAATATGTGTAGTTTACCTCATTACTCTTCCCTTTAGATGTTTCTCCTTGATCATAATTAGGAAAAGGTTTGTTGAATGTTGTATGATCTTCATTGGTAGTGTGACCATCTACTTTGATCTTTCCTCCTTCAATGAGGTCTTGAATGACATGTTTGAGCTTAAGGCAATTGTTAGTCTTGTGTCCTTTGTTTTTATGAAAGACATAGTAAGATTTATCATCCCACCACCTGGGTTTGACTATTGGTTCCCACAGTTTAGAATCGGGGATTGTGAGAACTTTTTTATCTAATAGCGTCTTTAAAATAGTCTCAAGAGGCTCTCCCAAAGGAGTGAATGTTCTATGAGGTTTGGAAGTCCATGATCGTCCCTTGTCATTATCATTGTTTTCCTTGGGTATGGGAGTTGTTACTTTAGAATCCTTGCTTGCTTGCATACTATTAGTCAGATTGAATACTTCAAGTTTAGGACCAACATTGGATGCATCTACTATGCCATTGTTGACAATATTCTTGTTTTTCTTCCACCATTTAGGCTTGGAGTTAGAGTTGTTGGTTTTGTTTTCATTTTGAAGGGTGATCTCCCCTCTTTTGACCATGACTTCCTTAATACGGAGGGAATTTTTAATCATTTTGTCGAAGCTTGTTGAGTCTTGCATTTGTAATGCGTAGTTCAATTTTGGTACCAAGTTATTAACGAAGATCTCTATCTTCTCTATTTCAGGAATGGCCCTTGAATATCATGCAAAGATCTTCCTCCACCTTTGTAGGAAGTGTGTAAATGATTCACCAATTCCTTGTTTGGTATTACATAGATCCATCATAGTCACATCATGTTGGATGTTGTAGGAGTAATGTTGGATGAATCGTTGGATCAATTCTTTGAATGTTTTGACCTTAGGATTCAGTTTTGAGAACCACTCCATGGCATTACCTCCTAGACTTCCTAGAAAGAGTCGCATGAGGTATGTAGGTTCATGCATGTATTCTATTCTTAGAGCACAAAATTACCTCACATGGTCGTGTGGGTCAGTTTCTCCTATGTACTTGTCATACTTTGGTCTTGCCATGTTAGGAGGAAATGGGATCACAGTGATACTCTTATCAAAAGGAAATGGACAAATGGAGTCCAAAGAGTATTGTGTTTTGGGCTTCTCTTTCAAATTTGGGTCCTTCCTCCTCATCTGTATCTTCAGGATTTTGGTGTTTACCATCATTATATTCTTCAAAAGCCTCACTCCATCTGCGAGTGTCGCTATCCATTTGTGGAGAGTCTAGATCAAGTAGGGAACTGTGAGATGTTTCTCCTAGAAAGTGTGTTGATTTAGGAGGTACTTTTGATCCTTTAGACATGTACTTGTTGCATCTTGAGTTAACCATGTGGTTATGTCTCAACTTTCATCAACGTTTCCCAATAGTGTCAGGTAGAGTCTTAAATTGTTCAAGTGAGTGTGTCTAGGTAGAAGTGTTGTTTTTGTTTGGGTGGAAGTAAACGATTCCAGCGTCAAAGGGTTAGAATGCCCTAATAGTGAGCTGGGAACCAAGTTGTTTTAAAAAGCGGGTAGACCACACATATTGAGATAGATTACAAGATTTCAACGGGACATGCAAGGTAGATGTCTGATAAAGTTTTTGATATAGCCACAGTGAGACCAAAAGAAGCAATAAGGACAAAATAAAGAGCCAAAAGGGGATCCAAAATAAACTATCTTCCTTTGAGAGGAAATGATGCAAGTTCCCACTGTTCAAATGTTGTCAGTTTCATTTTGAAAGTGCATGAAGTTTAAAGATCGCATTTTTGAGATTTTTCAATGATTGAAAAACACATGTAGACCAAGGTTTGAATTTTGTTTCTTGTTTGAAGAGTTTGTCTTTTTAATGATTTTCAGTCACATCAAGCATTGTTGTATTGTTAAGAGGGTGAAACAGACACACATCTTTTTCCTATTCTCTAGGTGGAGAATGAAAATCTTTGCTCATTGACTCAGGTACACACTCAAATGCTAATCAGAATATAGCCATCACCAAGCACGCAATGGCTCCAATCATGATGATGTATTAGCCGACTCCAAATGCAAGTGAGGGCACAATATGATGAGTGTCTTGGTGAAATTACTTTTTTCCTTGCACAAAGATTATTATCCTTTTGGGGATGAATCAAGAATTTTTTCAATTGAAGTTGTTGTAGATTATTGGGTAATCCATTCAAAACCGTCCCCCGTAGAATTGTGCAAGGAAAAATTCAGGCGTATAGCCCTATGAGTACCTGAATATATGTAGTCTCGCAAGCAAGATTCAAGCAGCTCTACTCTACATATACCCAATCATGTTCAAGGAATGATGTCAAAATTCCATGAACAAAACCGGCTCCATCCTTCAAGGCTTTAGCCTATGAGGAAGCAATTATTTATAGTGAGTTGAAAGGGTTAGCATAAAACCTATCTTCACTTGGGTCATTCTCGGGAGATTTTTTCCTCAACTGGTAGGCCCTCTACTATTAAATAAATATACAAAGGATTGGCAATCTTAGGATGTCTAGATTTCTGATTCTTCAAAAGAAGAAGAGCATACTCTCCTAATCCATGTCGTTTTCTCCCAAAACATGCAAATCAATGTTCATTCCTTCAAGATATGTTGAGCTTGATTTACATTGTTCCTATTTAAGAAAAACCAGATGCTTGAAGGTAAATTTTTCCTTGTTCAATTGACCACAGTATTTAGTGAGTTTGCTTGTTCAATTTATGTGTCCCAAATGAATTATACAGTTGAACTTGTTCTTTGATCCACAAGATTTAGTGATTTGTGTTGTTCATTTACTGATTCCAAAATTAGACAATGAGGTTTGCTTTGCTCAATTACTCCAAATTATTTTCAAATCATAAATTGACTTGTGACTTTCTAATTTTCCTTAAAAAGGAAAAGAGAATATTCCTCTGGTCAATTTAGGCTAAGATTGGAAAATGTCATTTAGTTTTGAAAGCATAAGAAAAAAATATAAGTCAAGATAATGGGTTAGCAACCTGTAAAACCACAAGTTGGTATCTTCTTTTTTCTCTCTTAGCTCTAAAAGAAATCTGCAAACATAGGTTAGGCTAAAAATAGGATCAAAATCATGAAAACAACCACGTTAGCAAGTTAGAAATCAAATTTGCAAATGTTAGAACCTTGTATTTCTACCCCCTGGACGACAAACAATATTTCAGAAACCCAAAATGATAAACCCCAAAAATGCTAAAAGATTGACCCCAAATGATAAAATAGACCCAGGATGATATCCCTTTTATGTGAAACAATATTTCATACAAAAAATGCAAAAATAAGTACTAGAAACAATTTTTAAGGTCAATTTTTACCTTCCAGAAGTGCAACGACAGACGATATTAAAATTCCCAAAAATGATAATTTTCTCCCGAAAATGATAAAAGATTCACTGAAAATGATAAGTTGCTCCCAGAAATGATAAAATAATGACGGGAAATGATAAGTTGCTCCCAAAAAAAATAAACTACGTGCAAATTTTGAAAATGTTAAAGGCAGAGAGCAAAATTTGATGAAATTTTGAGCTATCTTTCCCCACGGTGGGCACCAGAGATGTGGTGTGATTTTTATACCTGTTAAGAGACACAACACTTCAATAAATCATTTCATTACTGAAAACAAGGGGTTAGCAAACATAGCAATCACTAAAATCGATCTATTGCTTCTTATCTAGGAGGAGTATGAAAAATGACATAATAGCCCTCAGATTATGCATATTCCAGTGACAAATACAACCTAAGAATGAAAGATTCAAATGAAAAGTTAATCTATATGATTCAAAAACATGTAATCTAGCTCTAGAAATGAAGATTACAACAATATAACAAAGATTTAAGCTAGAAAKCACTATTAAAGTCCTAAACATGAGCAATATGAGATTGCTTCTTCAATTCTCCAAATATGGGCAGCATAAGGATGCTATCAACTCTTCAAAATTAGGAGAATTATAACAATATATTTCATAAAATCAAGGGCCATTTGAGCTCAAAATCCATCCTATTTATAGGAGAAATGGAGGAAGGGGAGAAGACTCTAGAAGGGCTACTATTAATGAGGGTGTAAGACTCATTAATGAGGTATGGGTGGAAGGAATATGTAAGAGCCATTAATGATTCATTTATCAAAGAATTAATGAGGTATGTGTGAGGGTTTAAGAAGCATGGGTGAGGGTTTAGAGTCAAGCCTGACAAGGTGGACTTGAGGAAAGGAATCTTGAGATTCCTTAACTTTCTCAAGTGGGTGGAGTTGTTAATCATTCCTTAATGGAATGTGACAACATTAAGGGTAGCTTAGGATTATGATTAGGGCTTAAGGGATGTGATTAAGGAGATAGAGATGGGAGGAGAGAGAATGAGTGGAGGGGGGATTAGCTAATTAGGGTTAATTAGCTAATTAAGAAGAATTAGCATGTGAGAAGGGGTTGGGATGAGTTTGAACTCATGGTTGGATATTTGAGATTGGTTAGGTTTGAAGGAATATTAATAAAATAAATTATTGTAATAACATATTCATTTAATAATAGGGATTTAATTAATCACATAAGCTTTTGATTACTTAGTAGTAATTAATTAGGACTATAGCCAAATTGAATCAATTTAGGCTAGGGGATTGACCTTGCAAGTGATGAGGTATAAATAGGATTCCATTTAATTTCCTTTAAATTAATTACCTTAGCCAGGTATGATTTTGAATTGATTGAATTGAATTGATTTATTTTGAATTGGCTAAAGTGATTAGATCACTTAGGAGATTAAATCTAATTTGAAGGAATTATGCCAAGCAGTAACAGGGTCATTTGGACATAATTGGGGGTATGATCACACTTAGGGCAAATAGGGTCTATAGTCCAAGTAGACCAAATCTAGGTGGTTACAAGAACAAGTTTTGAAGGGGCCCCAAAACCCTATACAAAAGGACACAAAATATATTCAAAAAAGCACTCTAAGATGGAACGAATCAAGACCATAGAGAGGGTTTTACAACAGCCTCCCACAACCTGAAAATAAAAAGGTACCAGAAAAGGAAATCTGGAACCCCAACAAGAAAAGGCGATGCAAAGAAAATAAAACAATAAAGTCCAACAACCCTTTAGCTTCCAGCAGACAACAAAAGATAGTTGCCAGCAAAGGAAGACCCAAGAAAAATTATTTCTTCCCCTTCTGGGATCAAAGGGACATATCAAACAAGGGCAGATTTATTATTATTTTTTTTTCCTTTCACAGAAGTCCACTCATCTTTCGCTTTCTTGGCCATATCCTGCAACAAAATTGAATCAAGTACTGAGACACCAAAATTCTGAAGAGATTATCCTGGGATAGGGCCAAGAGACTCCAAAGAAGCTGATTTGAGAGAATAATCAGTAGCAACCATTCCAGAAGAGACCAATGAAGCATTTCCAATAGGAGGAGTAGATAACTCACAACCAACAGATCCCCGAACAATAGATTCTATTCAAAGAGACTACCCAAGGATGGGATCTACAGCTGGTGAAGAGCCAACAACAGTCCTAAGAGGCACATTGGACTCAACATTTTCCTAAGAAGAATAAACTACCTAAGAAAAGCTTCTCATAGATGAGTCCTTCACAACAGAGTAATGTTGGGAAGAGGCTCCCTTCCACCAAGAAGCAGTTTTTTAACCTTATCCAAACCACACTTATCCGCAAAGTGACCAGTTTCAAACATCTCTTGCATCTAAAGGGGATTCCTTCATAATCCAAGGATTGGATCTAGGACCCTTTAGGATGTTTTAGCATAATCTTTTCTGGAAGACCCTTTGAGGTATCCAAATCAACTACAATCCTAGCATAAGTAGAATGAAGAATATCATCTGATTCCTCATCAACCAGAAAAAATTCCCCAAGAACCTCACCCACTGCATGAAGATGAGATTCAACCCAAAAATGAAGAGGGAGGTGGGGAAGCATCACCCAAGTAGGAACGCTGGCGAAAGTCTCAAGAGAGGCATCAAAGTCAAGATGCCAAGGTTTCATCATGAGCACGAACTGGGCACCCCAACTAAAAAAATTATCACATAGAATTAGATTCCTATCATCAACATTATCAAACTTAGCTATGAAAAATCCCCTTACCAGAGGGAAAATGTGAACAGTTTCAGAAATGATAGGTTCCCACTAGCGAGTGATCTAAGCATGTAGATCAGAAAGACTCAGCCAGAAGCCCTTAAACTTGCATATAAGACCATGATCCATGAAAATAGAGGATGCTTCATCAATGTGTTTCACAGTCTTGTCATCCAGACAAAAGCTTATAGGGTTAGAGATATGGAGAGGGGAAACAACCCTATGTCCTGAAGCCAAAGACTGCTTAGAGGCGGCAGATTTGTGCTGAGAGGAGCCCCTAGGAGCGGTTGAAACCCCAAAAATAACTAAATGAACAGAATCACCATAGGAGCCGGCATCCCCAACCATCGTCGGGGAACCCAAAACCCTAATCCAACCAAAGGAAGGGAGGAGTGGAGCTACAGCAGGCGCTGCCTGAGCGGGAGTCAACGAAGCATCCTTTGCACTCCCTTCAGAACCTAGCACTACAGAGGAGAGACCACTAGAGGGTAGAGGTTTTCAGAGACCAACAGAAGGAGCATCCTTGGTGGAAGCATAAGCCCTAGTCGCAACAGTAGTAGGAGACGTGGCGGGGTAAAAGCACAATAATCTGTAACCCTTTTATAAAGGAAAAGGCTAACAAAATCAAAGTTGTTCAACTTCAATAGTATAAAAGTGACATTTATGTTTGGAATTTGAAGATGATGTGAACTAATTAAATGTGTTAAAATGGATGAAGTTTATGATTAATATTTTTAATTATTTTTTTGAATAAGAATTGATATGTTTTTTAATTTTTAAAGATGATTTTTTAGCTACTGAAAAATGTTGAATTATCGGTCTAGTTCCCAACAAAAAATTATATGTAAATAAACATTTTTTCCCCTAATTTCAAAATATATTATAGATGAAATATATAGCTAGTGCATGAAGAAATAAAAATTGGTTTGTGAACTATATTTTCTCTTTTATAATAATTCAAATTCCAACTCACCTGAATTGATAGTTTTCATCTCCCACCATATTTTCATAACAAATCTATCCCAATCAAAAAAATAAATATATATTTTTAAAGAGGAGTCTCTCCTCTAGTGCACCATATGTTTTTCAAATTTATTTAATATGATTTTCTATTTGTTTCTTTCTCTAAATCAACATCTCCTTGACTGTTAAGATACCTACTTGCAATATTTTTTAATTACAATAGACTATGTCTAATTAAAAAACTATAAAATCTATATGAGGATATTCTTGACTCTGATCTCTACAAAAGGGTTATTTTGTATTTTTTTTAAATATCATTAACAAGACTAAGAGTTCTTAAAATGTCACTTTTCTAAAATAATTTTATTTCTATGGTAATTGGACTCAAAGTGGTATAAAACATGCATTTAATAGACATTTCCAATTGGAAAAGTTAAAGCACTTATCTAACTTAGCTAGAATGAATCTAGCTAGACCATATGTTTGACCAAAATTAATTTTTATTTAGAAATATTAAAATTTAGCTGTGTTGATAAGTTATCCTAAAAGGTGACACCTGGTTGTGTTTTTACCCGGTGGGAGATATAATTGTTTACATTTCATAAATGTTTCTATGAATGTTTACATGCAATTAAGTTTATGTTTTGATATTACATGCATAAGGTAGAAAAGCAATATGGTTGGTAATGCAAGTAAAGATTACTAAAGGATAAAGTGATAAATGTTTTAAGGGTACTAATTCATCCCCCCCCTCTCCGTACACACCATTCTATCATTCCAACAATTGGTATCAGAGCTAGATCTCTTATTTGGAAAAGTTTAAATCACTTAAGAGAAAAGATCATACAGTGGAAAGGTATAAGCTTGACAAGAATATTGAGAATCAGAAGTTGGAGATACATATCTTCTATGAGAAATACAAAGAAACAAGAATCAAGATGAGAGAGCTATTGGATGAAAGAAAAGATATGGCATCCCGCTATAATGAAACAAACTATCATGAAGAAGAGATGCCTGATTTATTTGAGTCATCAGGATCTACATCTAGTAATACATCAGACACATCTGAAGGAAGCATTACAAGTCTAAATGAAATCAATCAACATCTAACAGAAAAAGTAAAGGTACTACAAATCGATCAAGAGACATAGGTGGTAAGGATGATTGATGTTATGAACAATGCTAGACAAGGTGAACAAGAAAGAATCTTAGCTATTGATGAAAGGAGGAAGATCAGTGAAAAGCTACAAGAGAAAGAATCAGAAATGTAAAGACTAATCGAGCATCACATTGAGATCACCAATTAGATAGTTCTTATGAGTCATGAAGCAAACTAACTAAACATAGAACTCAATAGGAAATTGGAAGCTATTGGTGAATGCAGAGAAGAAAATGAAAAGCTAAAGCATGAAACAAGGATTCAATAACAACATAATGATATGATCAAGAAAGTTGAAGATAGTACAAAGAAAATGGATGATTTTCTGAATGGACAAAGAAGACTCAACAACAATATTAGTTTAGGGTATACCAATCGTGGAGAATCATCAAACCAATCTGATCAAAAATATTTCTACACAAATCCAAGACCAAAGAAGTAGTCATCCAATCACTATGGAAAACCAGGCCACACATCAAATGTTTGCAGGAGCAAAGCTAAAGGTAATCCTAAATCTACTTCTTCATTCATAGGTAATTTTTATAATTGTAACAAGCATGGACATAAAACATATGAATGCAGGTCTAAGGTAAATCAACCAAAGAAGGAATCCTATATGGAAAAATATTGTTCTACTTGCAAAATGCATGGCCACACATCTAATGAATTCAGAAAGAAGAAAAAGAAAACATGGAAACCAAAAGAACAAGAAAATGCTTATCAACTGAGAAGAGTCGGTAACTCACATGTTTGGGATTACAACACATGGGAAAATTGCACAGCATGTGGTAGATATGGAAACATAGTTGTAAACTGCATGAGGAAATGGATACAAAGGTCTATGAATTGGACTAACTCCAGAATGACATGCTTACACTATCATAAGGTCGGGCATCTAAGAAAAGACTGCAGAGACCGAGTGACAGAGTCAAGCATTTTTTCAAATGGAAACACCATTGAAGATATCAAGAGAATGAGAAATCAAATGTGGAGGAAAGCTACAAACAATGACAATGTTGAACCAAGCACCACAGTTGGTGACACCTCATCTAATGGATTAGGTGATTCCACCACCCCCACCTAAGCATACAAGTATGGAACTACACTATACAAAGCTATATTTTACATCAATTCCAATATTCATTGATAATATGCCAAATTAGCATGAATAGAGATGCACAATGGTATTACTTGATATGATTTTGTGAATCCAATCTCGTCGGTCAATACACACCGAGAATCATTGGTGTACATGTAAAATCCAATTTTTCAATGTAAATCAAGCATCATCGGTAATCATATAAAAAGACAATCAAGTCTTCGATATATACTGAGCACCATCGGTGAACATATGAAAAGTGAAACCAAGTTGTCACTTACCCTGAGTGTCACTTTCTCACCGAGGTTAAAGGCTTTGGTATGTTACCTGAGAAACTCCATCTTCAACCACCAAGAAGTAGGTGAAGCATTTATTGCACCACTTAGGGTATCATCTATAAAAGGGTGAAGAAAAGCTCATTCATTCACCAAGAATTTAAGAGAAAAGAACAGAACAAAGCAGAGTGACCAAAAGCTAAAATATTGCAGATCAATTCATAGAAGATTCAAAGGCTATTCCGAATATATTTCAACATGTAAAAAAAAGATCACATAAGTACCAAGACTTACTGAGCTCATAGATCATTATGGAGAAAGCCCTAATTCTAAGAAACATGGAAACCACATCGCGAGTTTCAAAGATCAAGAATACGAAGGACAAGGTCAATCTGATCAAGAATGCAACATGTGAAGAGCCTAAGTATAAATTTTGCCTAGAGGTTGCTTCACAACCCAATGACCAAGGAGCGTTCTCAAGCATACCTCCGAGGATTTTGCTAGTTGAAGATGTTCGAAGATATATCCACTGCAAGATTACAGAGATCAGAAATATTAAGGTTGAAGAAGATTACAAGAAGATTTGCACAGGTTAAAACCTTAAGGATGCATAAAAACACATTGAGGTAAAAGGGTTAATAGATGCCCTAATTTTTTTGAGAGATTTTAAAACTGAGTGGATTCAGATAGTACTCAGTTGAGTACATGATAGGAAAATGTGGTTGGATGAACCAAAACCAATCACTAAGGATGTTATTCACGCAGTAACTGATTATCCAGTTACTGACAAGGCCAAAGCCCTAAAACATCCTTCTCACCCTGAGATTGAGAAGATGACATGTGTAGTATGGGATGATAGAGGTTTGAAATTTAATTCCATCACCGACCTGGAGATGAAGTTCGGTGCATGTGTACTTGGATACAAGGTATTCCAAGCTAGCCGGTTGAACAACATAACATGCAGAGTAGTTGACACTGCTCATAAGATTGGGAAGAAGGGACGACAACTAGACTTATCCGAGCTTCCACTGAAGCAACTAGAGGAGAACATAAGGACTATTAGGTCACCCAAATCTAATTCATGTAAGTTTGGTTCACTCCTCAAGTGCACATTTTTCTACTTTCAGAACTTCTTCCCATCTATCGGTAATATCAATTGGGACACAACCCGACCAATAACAGCATAAATTAGTGATAAATTAAGTTACTAGGGGATAATTTCACATCCATAATGGATGAATACTTCACTACCTTTAAGGATAGAATGCAAAAAATAATGAGGATACCTACACAATTGGTGGAACAGTATAAGGATGACATTTTTTTCATAGTGAATACTGACGCCACTTTAATAAAACCACCCATACTGAGAACAACATGGTTACCACCACTTGATTATAAGATCAACATTGATCAAACAACAAATTATATTGAAGCCCTACTAAATGAAGTAGTGGACAAATCATTAACAAGATTTGGCACTTATGAAGAAGCTAAGGCTAGAATCAAAACAAGCTTAGTAGTGAATAAAATTGATAGAAAGAAAACTAAGATGGTGAAAACATTAGAAAATAATTTGTTGATAAACGATGAAGCATCAGAACAAGAAGACACTAAGGGACAGTCACCCATTGGTGAAGGTGAACAATTGAGTTACTCTGAGTCAGCTGAATCTGATGCACCACCAACAAAGAAACCAAGAATTATTGTTGCATCAAGAACTAGGAGTCAACCTATAAAATATGTTGACTCACTATGGGTAAAGAAAGGTACAGTGAGGACTTATAAGAGAAAGCCTCAAATTGGGAAATAGGCACCGAGGCAAAGAAGAAAATACATTAGAGGAAAAGAGGACAAGGATGAAACTGAACAAGATGAGGGTGAACAAGCACTCCAACCTACAAAGAACAAAATTCCTAAGACAATTGATGAGATTGTGGCATCAATCATCAAGGCACGTAGCATATCAAATCCTAAGATTAGACAATGGCTAACTCTGAAACTAGGGATCAAAATAAGATAGAAGAGGCCATCATCAAGGCAATGATTACATTCAAATATGTACCTGTACAATTTAATAAGATGATGCCACAAGATCTTAATGATAGAATATCAGCAAGATGGACATATGCCTTGCATATAGAGAAATAGATAAGGGAAAGATCCCAAGTTACAATCATGCCACCCAAGTCAAAAGTTGAAGAAATTTATGAAATGATGAAGAAGCATTCAAAGCAATTTTCAGCTAAGATGAGAGCTTACAAAGTAATAGAGGGCATTTTAATAGAGCTTGACAAAGAAAGCAATGAAACTTGGAATGAAATATTCAATCTACCTAAGGAGGATACAACAAGCCTTGAGTAGGTACTGGCTCTTACCGAGACACCACACTACGAAGAAAAGGAGGCCACACCAAGCCCTAAACACATATTATAAATGACACCAAGGACATCAATCTAGTAGAATTGACAACATAGGAAACCAAGGCCATGGATGATGTACCTCAGATACTTCAATCATTAGGGGATTCAACAGAGGTCATCATAAAAGATATAACACTTATAATTGATTCTGATAATGAACCAAAGAATGATGAAGATGTAACGGATGCCACCAAGCAAGAAAAGGAAAAGGATACAATGGATGTTGCATAGGTAAACATACCAGGTCACATGCCCTTATTGATACAAGCTATCAATATCATATCTAAAGAAAAATAGAAGACAGCTGAACCTGATGCAAACAATCCAATAGACATAGGTGATGAACAAGGGAAGCATAAAGATACAAATAAGGAGAAGATAGAAACAAGTGGAGAGGAGAAATAGAGTGATTCCAAGGAAACCAAAGAGGCACACAAAACTACAAATACAGACAAGGTTGATGTGGAGATGTCCACTACCAACCAATAGGTCAATATTGAGCAGCAAACCACAAGCACCACACCTCCCATACAATCACCAAAGAAAGAAAAAGAGCATGAACTATCTATAGTTCTACATTCCCCTACTTCCAACACAATTTCAAAGAAGAAGAAAAAGAAGAATAAAGCACTGGTCACCTTGGATGAGATTATAGAAATACCTGACTGTGATCTGAGAATATTGGATTATGAGTCACTAACAAGGTATGGAGAATTATGTAAAAGGAAAGCCATACAAGATAAGCTCAAAAAGGAGCACAAGGACATAAAGGTACTAGAAACTAAAAAGGAAATACTATTGCAGATAGTACCCGACACTCAAATTGATCAAAGTGCACCAATACTTGATCAATTAGCAATTCCAACCGAGGCCATTACATCAAAGAATGTGGAAGTTGACAAGGTGATAGAAGAATGTGCAGAGGAGAAGTACCAATACAAACTATTGATGGGGGTTTATGACTAGGTCTGCCAACATATGTAAGTTGTCACCAGGTACTGGAGTACTAGCCAACTTTGCTTGTAAAGGTTTTCTAGAGAAATGAGATTCTTCGGGCCTTCAAGCACATGAGAGTCGGGTCTTGATGGTGTGGGAGCTAAGTTGGGGTTTGTGACTATTTTTTTTAGGGGGATAGCTGGTTATCTCAGCTCATCTTCTCTGGGGATTTAGGTAAGTGGGGTTCCCTGCAAGCATCCGTTAGTTACCAAATAAACTTCAAAACATACGCCAGGGTTAGAAATATTTCATCTATCTATAGTCATGCAAATACATTCAAAACATCAACCAATCTCTAACATGCTACACTAAAATATTGAATGCGCACACAACCATCAGTTCATATGTATTCAATAGCAAGGGAAAAGAAGGTCGTTAATCTACTTAATATATTAGAGCAAGGGATATAAGAAACATACAACATGAAAAGTATTAAATCAAAGATCGAGAGACAAACAACATCATTGCCAGAATCCTTTGTTCTTTACTAATGGTATTCCAACATCACTGGTGAGTACATCAACAAGCTCCAAGGAAGAATCTATAAACTAAAATCATCTAAAGACTAAGGAGAATTGAGCCCCGCAATTACAAGAACTGAAAATACTAAAATTCTATAGCTATGGACTCCAAAAACATCAATTTTGATGACTCTTAGAATGAGGTAAAACTTGTTATTTGTACATAGATTTCCCCTAAAACTAACCTAACTTTCCTTTACATTCAACCAATAAAATACAATTTCTAGTGGCTGGTACTACATGCACCATGCTAAAACAACCTCGAGAAGCACAGAGGTTTGACATGTCAAAAGAATAAGACAAGAAAGGAGGTATGGAAGAATTGGCCTTGAGAAGAGATCCAAAGGGAGAATAGAAAAAATATGATCCCCCAGGGATTAAGGCTTCATGCCTCATTAATGGAAAAGTGGCTCACTATCTCTGATGTGCTAGGTGTTATGTTGGAGCAGCGCCTTGGGAAGACCACCTATCAAAATCTTCTTGTTGAGTTGATGTGCCTTGCTAAAATCACCCACTTCCTGACATCCTTATTAACTACTTGATGGTGACTGGTTGGCTCTGGGAAACCTAGACGTGGGTCACCAAAAGAATACAAAACTATAGATCTGGAATTCTGGGATCTAGGAGCTTATGCTCAAAGAATAATGAATACAAAATCTTCTTGGCTGATAAAAATCTTTGAACTCTGGAGAACCTTATGGCCCCTTACTATTTTTGAATGCTTCTAATACTTGGCTTACGCATTCTTCATCTATGCCCCTGATGCTATCCCACCGGCCATGGACAACCTCTAATATCTCTTCAACTTCTTCGGCCCTATTTTGGAATTCATCTACCATCTTCACGGCATCATGTGCCTGACTCATCATTTTGGATAATCTTGATAACCTTCCCTAGTCAAAATCTTTTTCAATCGGATACAGGGATTCCATTCATTCATCAAATTTTTTGAGGATGTAGTCTTCTAAGGTGCATGTCCCACTGGTGAAGTGATTGAATTGCGATACCCTGACCATAAATTCCTGAAATAGGCCCATTGGATATCAGGTTGTGATCACCTTCTCTTTTAAGGCCTTAACCAGTTCCTTGCACTCCT
>MU227449.1:661025-677607 GCA_018584345.1 Thuja plicata
TGGCCTCCAAAATAGGGCAGCATACTCCCTCAATAGTTAAATCCTTTGGGGTGGCCCAATCCACCAGAGGGAGGTCCAACTTGTCTAATCCTTTCCCTTTATATTTCGGGTCCTCTAGCGGCCCATCATCTGAAAAACCCTTCGAGAAACCCTAAAGGTCAAACACCTTCATAAGTCCCTTGGACATCCATGAATGCTGGCGGGCCCAGAGATCGAAACTATCTTGACAGTCCACCCAAAAATCTTCAATCTCTTCCTTATGTGCCAAGGATGCCCGAGGAAGTGCCAAGGTGATCTTTCCTATAGGATCATAATTCTTCCTGGTGTGGTGGAATTCCACCAGTCCCAGGCTCTTCAACTCACCATCTGCCTCCTTTGTTGTGGCAAGGCTACACGCATAATTCCCACAAGAAACTGGGAATGGAACAATAGTGACCTTCTTCAATGTGAAGAAGGCGTGCAGTTCTAGGATCTACCGGAAAAAATCCAAAAGAAGTATTCTATCCCTGCAATATCAGGGAAGAAGATAGGGTTTCCCAGAGAATCCATTCACCCAAATGTATGTGTGTTGCTAGAACTGAATAAAATAATGGTCGTAAGTACTGACCAGGTTCATCGCCTCCTGCTATAACTAGTACCCAGAGTCTCGAGTAAGTGTTAGAATATTTTGGTAAATGAAAGCATCATTTACCCTACAAAAATTATGGAAACTTAGTTCCCATTGGACTTGGGGATAATGATCCCATGGTGTTAACTAGCCCAACCCATTCCCAAGTTCACCCACTATTCCTCAACCTGGAAAAGCCGGTCTCTGTTGGGCCAGTACCCACAACACATAAGATGTCATATAGAACTTGGAACTCTCGATGACTCCATTCAGCTACGTGTCCACATGATTGGATATGATAGCTGCCCAATTGAAAGTCTAGTTGTGGGTGGTAATGCAGTAAAGAAAGTATTACATCTACGCTGAGAAATCCTAGGCATAGGGTAGTCCGAAGATCCTGCATAGAAAAATAATGCCCGCCTGAATGGGCTCTTTGAAATCCCCGCGGGGAATTTCCAACTTCATCTTTTTATGGTCCCTCTTTGGGGACTTTAGCCATTGAGTGTTATGATATTTCTGGGATATGAGAGCAACTTCCTCAAAATCCTGTAATGACTTGGCCTGGTTGATGACAATGGACTCTTTGAACTGTGGAATCCCTAGCCCTAAAGCAAAAGTTGTTGCGTCCAGATTGACAATGGTTGCTAGGTATTGTAACAGCTGGGGATCAACAAGAAGAAGAGTCTGAGTAGGTACATTGTACAATGTTTCCAATTGAAGTATCAATTCTGGTGATTGCACTAAACAAGGAAAGTTCACGGCCCTTATAATTATGGAGGCAGCCAAGTGAGTGGCCATACTATCTCCACCGGCTTTTAGTCTGTATATGGCTTTAATCAAGCCCTACATTTCCACCTAGAGTTTGGACTCTATATTTGTTATTTCCTGCACTTTGGAGTCTACTTTGGACCCCACGAGAAAGCCCTCCTTTGGATACTTGGAGGTTAGTAGCAGCTTAGCCAACATCTTTTCGACCTTGGTCTTTGTGGCCGCCTGAGTGGAGGTAGTAGGCAACTTCAAGCTATTAGGAGGAGTGATCACTTCAGACATTCTGACCAACTATTTGCAACCTGCAAGACCAAAGAACCATTAATACATGATATAATAATAATAATTTTGTGAATTCTGGGGAAATCATAACCATTTCACACCTATCTAAAAAGTGTTAGTATATATCAAAATCCCAGAGTATTAATGATAAACCTGAGTTGGATCCTAATAAACACCTGGGGGCTCTGAGGTATTGAACCAAGTGACAAAGATGGAATGAGAACCTAGGGGATTCAAAGCACCCAGAGTCTAGAGGAGTTATCCATTGCTGACATGACCAGTAGGAAGCCATACTTGGCTGACATGGGTCGTCACGTGGCCATGTGATAGGTGACGTAAAGGGCATTAATGGCAAAAAGTGGACCAACACGGGGGAAATTAAATTCCAGATGGGATGGGGTTTGAATTCCCACTCATGGGAAATTAATCATTCCATTAAGGTGATACAACAGAGGAGAGAGAAATTTTCCATGGCTTGACTTAGTGAGGTGTCAATTTCAAACTGTGGCAACTCTCTCTCGATGAGCTTGACAGGGTGGTTTGAAACATGATGGGACGCAATGAGATCGTCAAGATGGGAGGATATACACAAGAAATATACACTAAAATATAGAGGGTTGAGACATATATACAATATTTATAGAGTATTTACACTATGCAAAGAATTTATAGATGCCCAAAACTACCCTACCACAATGTATAATGTATACACTAGATTACAACTACACAGAGGGTGGACAACCCTCTGGAAGATCCAACCCACCAATGGGAGGCAACCCAATAGCAAGACGCAAAGGTAGAAATGAAAAACCAAATGAAAATGAAGCAAAAGAAACTAGCAAGAACCAGAAAATAGAAAACCATAGAAGGAAAAACCGGAAGCCTACCTGGAAACGCGAAGAAAAGAAGGGAAGATGAACACAAGGAGAGCTCTGTAATGATGTTCACCTTCAAGAAATCATGAGCAAGCACCACAAATCAATGTTCAATTAGCCACTAAGCATAGGGAGCAATTCATAGTTTAGTTGCCTTAATCACCTTTAAATCACTCTGTGCTCTAAGTGTTTTAATCACGGTAACTGTGAAAATGACAGGTAACTTCTACTTATACCCTTAGGGTAAAAATAGGTTGCACTCTTCCCGACAACTCTTGAACAAGAAAAACCTCCAGACTCTGGGCCCGTGGATTCCACGCAACCATACCTTCTAATAAAAGAAGACTTCACAGTGGAGAAGACTTCACGGTGGAGAATCCCGAAGTCCAGAATCTGGAAAACTTTGGGACCGGGTCCCGGAGACACAAGAAGACAAAATAAATAGAAAAATAGCCCTCATGGAAGAAAATCCCAGAGGGCAAACAAAGAAAACAAAAGAAAATAAGGCAAGAGCCAAAAGTGAAAAGGGGGACCCAACATTTTGCCTACAAAATGTAGGGACGGGTATGTAGGGCATAATAAATGTTGACTATCTGGGACGAATGGCTTAGCATATTCAAGAAATTCATAATCTCTGGTTAGTAAAACTAGAATAAATCTTTACTCAGAGCATTATGCTTACATGACGCGAGGCGTCTAGGAAATACAAGCTCATCACTAATTCAATCTTTCGATCTTTCATCAGTTGTGAAGTGTGTGCTTTGAAAAAAAATCAAGTCGATGACCTCTAGGAGAAACAAAGAGGAGGCACTAAGCAAATCAAGCCAAAGTCATTGTATCTTGCACATCTCCCTCGGATACCAGAATTCTCCATTCTTCAGTTCTTTCTTTTCTTTCTTTTTCTGGGTGGGAAGGTGATACTTCTTTCACCACGAACCTTAAGCTTAGCTAATTTTGATAGTAGTACTTCTTTCACCTTGCCACCCATTTTTAAATTACCAAATAGGAGAGAAAGTTTCAGACCCAAGATATTTTAAATGATTTTCAGACTTGGTCAATTAATTAGTACGACCGATCTGCCCTCAAGGTGTCTGATTACTTGCTTCTTGAATTTTCCTTTAACCGATGTCTGAACTGTCAAGATGTGAATCTGATGAAGATTACCCATAACCTTTTACCATACTTACAAGATAACTCTAGAGATCAGACAAATTCCACCATGCTAACAATACATTCCATATTCACCGAGATGCATAAGGTATCATTCCAAAGACTAGATGTTACGCAAAGCATACCGGTCTACAAGATGAAGGAAACATGTTGGGAACACAAAAAGAAAAAGGAAACAAGGAGAAACTAAAAGAAAACAAAAACCAAGAAAAGGTGACCCCAAAGGGTGGCCAGCAAGAACTATTTATAGAGTGTTTCAAACAGAGCACCGGGAAAGAGTATTTACAAGCAAGAAATTTACATATATTACAACTTTGGGCCAACTCGCCACCTAACCTATTTGAAGTAGTGTTTGAGAAACTGACCATTGATAGGCAATGGGATGGCTTCTCTATTCATAGTGTTGAGTGTTAGCCCTATAGATCTTGGATACCAGGTATGGTCCAAGCCAGAGCCATTGAAATTTAGTGTGCTTTCCCTTCTTTTCCTAGGCCTTGTTCCACAAGAGGACCAAGTCTAAAATATGAAAGGCCTTATACTGGGCTCTTCTGTCAAACCATCATTTTACTACTACTTGGTGATGCACAAAATCTTCAAGGGCTGTGTCTATTTGTTCCTCCAATTGCACTAGATTCAAAAGTCAAACCTCCACAATGTTGTCCCGATTGTTGAATTCCTGCATGACCTGTAAAACTGGGATCTGTAAGTTGATGGGGAATAATGGATTCTGTCCATAAACAAGATGGAATGGGGATGTCCCTAAGGCTACCTTTATTTAGATATGATCTACCCAAAGAGTGAATCTAAGCTTTTGGTGCCAGTCCCGGGGGTTCTGTTCTAAGAGATGTTTGATCACCTCAAGTAGATTCTTGTTGGTTGATTCAGCAACACCATTCCCCAGGGGGTAATAGTTGCTGACAAACTTCAGAGTGATCTTTCTATCATAGGTCCATTCAAGTAATTGTGCCAAAGAAAATTCTAGACCATTGTCACATACTATAGCAAAGGGCATTCCAAATCTTGTGATGATGTTTTCTTTCAGGAATTTTATGACTACATCTAACGTGTTTTTTTTACAAGGTATTACTTCAGACCACTAGGTGCAATAGTCAATAGTAGTCAAAATATACTGATGGTTGGCAGATGACTTGGGGTCTATTTTCTTGATAAATTCAAATTCCCATTGGATGAAGGGTCTATCTTTGAAGATCGACTGCAGGGGCATGGCCAGGTTCCGCTCATGATGTGTCATCATTTGCCAAGTATGGCATCTCCTAATGTGAGTGTAGACATCCTTAAAGATATAGGGCCAATAGTACCTAGCCTAGAGGATCTGATGGGCAATGGCATCAGCTAAGCCATTCCTAGTTCCAAACTTCCTGTAAAATTCTTCAATCATTTTCGCAGCTTGGTCCCTGTCTATGCACCAGAGGTATACCCCTTCATAATTCCTATGAAAAAGTGTTCCATTTTTATCATAAAGTGTGCACCTTTCAACTGTAGAGCATGATGTTTGTTTGGGGGTAGCCCCTCTGAGCATCTATTGTTCAATAATAAGTATACCAGATCGGTATACCACAGATCTTGAGTGATGGACTCCACTATGTATGCCTGGCATTCGATGTTGGGATTCTCTTCTGCCATCACTTTACTTAGTCCCTGGCCTTGAACTATTTTCATGGGTTGCATTTCCAAATCATACTCTTGGAGGATGGCCATCCATTTCCCCCATCTTTCACCCAATTCACTTTGCAGTAGTAGAGACTTAACAGCCTGGTTCGGGATGATAGCGTGCACTTTGCTCCGGAGAATATAATTCCAGAATTTCTTCACAGCGTGAATGAGAGCAAAGGCCTACTTTTCCAAAGGTGAATACTGAACTTTGGCATTCTTAAAGGGGGAGGTCATGAAAGCTATTGGTCATTCTTCCCCCTTGACCTTCTGGGTCAATACTACCATAGTAGAATGTAGCGAAGCAAAGGAGTATATGTGAAAAGGGAGGGAATAGTGTGGACTAGCCAAGACTTGTGCCTCCACAATCATTTGTTTAATTTGGGTGAATGCCCGCTTTGCCTCCAAACTCCACTCAATCTTCGTATCTTTCTTCATCATTTCATTGAGTGGCTTTACTATCTTGGCAAATGCAGTGATGAACCACCAGACAAAATTGATCTTCCCAAAGAAAGATCTCATTTCCTTCTTACTGTCGGGCATCTGTAGATTCAGTAGTGCTTCAACTCTCTTAGGGTTAATGGATATACCCTTCTCAGAGACAATATGCCCAACAAGCTTCCCTTAAATGACCCTAAATATGCATTTCTTAGGGTTGAGGGATATTCTATACCGGTGACATCTCTCAAAAATTTGGGCAAAGTGGGTGGAATGATCACACCTGTCCTAGGAAAAGATGGTCAAATCAGCCATGTAGATGATTATGCACCGGTTTACTAGGCCTTCAAATGCAATGTCCATAGCCTTCTGAAATGTGGCCCCTGTGTTGATCAGGCCAAAGGGCATTCTCCGGTATGCAAATGTTCCCCACTTGGTGGTAAATGTCATTTTGTCTCTATCCTCATACTTAACCATGACTTGGTTATACCCGAAGTACCCATCTAGGAAGGACATCATTTGTGATCCATTCACGATTTGCAATATCTCATCTAATAAGGGGAGAGGGTGATTACCCTTCTTTGATGCCTTGTTTAAATTTTAAAAATCCATGCAAAGGTGGATCTCGCCGCTTTTCTTCCTCTCAAGGATGAAGTTGGCCACCCACATAGTATGCTGGATTGGAAAGATGATCCAGGCTGACAATAGTTACTGAACCTCCTAGTGAATTAGAGGCTCGATCAGTGGGTTAACCAATATTTTCTTTTTCCAGAATGACTTAGCATCAAGTTTTAGTGGTATGGTATGGGTCATGATGGATGTATCATAGGTTTTCAAATCCTCATACCCCCATGCACTTACATCAATGTATTCTCGAAGAACCGCGAGAATCTTCTCCTTTTCCTCAAGGGAGTAGTAGGTGCTGATGTGTACCTATTTTTCTTCACTGGACTAGCTGATGTTTACTTTCTCAAATTTTCCTCCCTCAAAGGAGGATGATATCTTCACCCTACCCAATATCATTATGATCTCTCTCTTCCACTATCTGGTCCTCAAAAACACCAATGTTGGCCATGAAGGCTAGGATATTTTGATCATCTTCAAAAACCTAAAAATGGGTGACATTGTCTAGAATGGATGGGGTGGGGCTCATCTCAACAGAGAATTTCTAGAGCCGAAAGCCAGCCATTGGCTCAAGAGTGCTGGCAGATATAGAAAGGGAATCCAGACCATAGTTTGTTTTTTGGGAAATAAGTTCAATGTCGAAGGCATCAAAATCTTTGATGATGCTCCATGCCTGATTGCAATATGCATCCAGCCTTTTATCATGACATGTGTATTGGCTCTGGAATTTCTTTACAATCAACTCTGAATCACCTAGCACCCAAAGGCGGTTGATTCCTTTTCTTAGTGCAAATAAGATTCTAAGGACAAAAGAATCATACTCTGTAACATTATTTATGCAGTTGAACTGTAGCCTATAATATGCGAGGAAGGATTTCCCTCGCAGGTTAATCAATTCCACTCTGGCCCCATAGCCTTAATTGGAATGGGACCCGTCAAACTTAAGGGTCCAAAAGTCATCATTCATTTTCTGGGGCTGGGAAGGCAAAGTGGCCTTTAGATTATTTTTGGGAGGGTTGGGAGGAGTTTCCCTCGGCGTTGATGGCACTTGGGTGAGGTTTTCCTCTGGAGAAGCTTGTGGCTGGGATTACTGGACTGATGACATCATGGAGATATTACCAGAGTGAGTATTGGGTCTAGGGGTCCTCAAAAAGTGTTTCTTCTCCCGGAGGGCGTTGATGTGTTAGCTTGCGGCAGAAAAATAGGGCTCACACTGTAGTTCTGAATGTTTCTAGTAATGCACCCAGCACCAAGTGCTAGACAAGAGCATAGTGGGGGTTACTGCGGCATCCTGTGAGTTAACTTCACCCCTTATTTTTTCATCTAGGTCTTACATCCTCTGAGAAATAATGGTATCCTTCCTGGGGGTGAAATCAAAGGTTAATATTTCTAGGGGTTGGTACACCCCGGGGGAAGTCTCAGAGAAGAGGAATTCATTCACCCTCCCAACTTTGGTGAGGGCCTATTTCATTCGGGGCTCACTTTCTACCCAGATCTGATTAGATTCTCCCTCCTAGGGGAGCCACAAGTGGGAAAAATTGGTAGAGAAATACCCATTAAGGGACTTGGACCAATTGTGACTTAGTAGCATCCCATAAGTCTCTGGGATGTCCACCCCTTAGATGTCAATTACACTGGCTATCATGGGGTCTCAGATGAGCTAAATACGGACGTTCTTCAACTCACCTACCATTTTTACAGTAGTTTTGTCTAGTTGGATTACTGCACCGTTGGATGGAGTAGGATGAAATCCAAGCTTCTAGCATATGGATAAGCACATGACGTTACTCGAAGCTCTAGAGTCTACCAAGAAATTGTAAGGGTTCTTCCCTTGTATGTTTAAGCCTAGTAAAAAGGGAGGATCCTCAGTGTTTCCCTGGAAGATAGCCATGTTGGTGTCATCAAAAGTGATAGTCTTGGGTGGGAAACTGATGACTTATGGGTTTCCCAAGAGCTTTAGAAGAGACTTCCTCTGCTCAGGACAGTTCAGCAGAACCTCCATCAAGGTCATGGAAGTGGTAGTTTGTTCTAATGCCTTTGTGATGTCAAACCTCCCCCCAGGGAATTATTGGCTTCCCTCATCCAGGTCCTTAGCTTGGTTAGAGCTAGATGCTTTCGATGGGAAGGGGCAATAAGTTGTGTTATCCCAGGGAGGGGTGTCTTTGGGAGGTGTAGGCATGTAAACTGATCCTTTACTAGCCTGACTCTAGGTGTTGTAGGGATTCCATGGGTTGGTGAAGGCATTGGCCTCAAAGGTCGGAATAGATTCGTCAAAGAACCCCTGTAATTCAGGTTCTTCTCCATCTTCCTTGTCTTCTCCAAAGAAGATGCTCTCATAGGTGAAGGCACCATAAGTGGGCTCTTGAATAGGAGGTTCCGGGGGACTAGGATCAGTATTTTTTTGTCTATCAAGCTGGGAGATCATGATGACCTTCTCCAGTGTGGCATAGTTCACCTCAGAGTGAGAGTCAGTGTCATTCAATCTGCACCAATTAGTCAAGGGCTAGAGTTCTGTGACTGGTGTGAAATGGGAAGGTCCAGCACCACCCTGATTGGTGTTTTAGTTTGAAGGAGGACCTTCGGTGTTAGTGTTGTTATTCTATTATTGTTGGTTGGGCTAAGGCCCATTATTGTAATTCCTTCCTTCGACATTGTTATTTCATTGGCCAGAGAAGACATTCCCTCTCTGGGAATTAATGTTGTGGGGTGCAAGGGACCCCACCTTCATTTATCCCATGTTCACATTCAGTGAGGACAATAGTCATCGGATGGATTCAACCTCAGCAGACAACTGGGTGTTTGCGTCACAATGTGACAGTTGTTGTTGTTGGTTCCCAGGAAAGGTAGTAGTAGGTACGAAAGTCGAGGATGGAAATCCTCCAATTGTGGGTGTTTGGAAGATAGGAAATATAGAAGGTTGTGTATGTGGTTGTTGTGTTTGCTGTGGTTGGTTCCAGGGAACAAATTCTAAACCCGGTATTGTCTGGGCTTGCGATGGGTATACATACCGGGCCTATTGGTCTATCGGCAGTGGTGGGGGATTCATGGCTATTATAGGGGCACCCATTTCCTGATTGGGGTTGTATCCCCTGGTGTNTCTAAACCCGGTATTGTCTGGGCTTGCGATGGGTATACATACCGGGCCTATTGGTCTATCGGCAGTGGTGGGGGATTCATGGCTATTATAGGGGCACCCATTTCCTGATTGGGGTTGTATCCCCTAGTGTAAGAATTTTTGTCAGGTATCATGTTGAAAGGCATGCTCTTCCCAATCCCGCCCAGAGATTTGTTCAAACCGCGGGACAACTCCAAGGATAGGTTGTAAACCTTTGACAGAGTATCCCAGTCAGTGGGGGCAGTAGTTCTCCATAGGAGAGTGGAAATGAAAGGGTCCATTGCATTGAGGTATGTCTAGATTGTCACTTCTAGGGATGGGATGAAAGGACCCGTGCACAACTTTAAGGTGCATTGGAACCTATGGTTAAATGATGCAAGGGGCTCGTTTGGTTCCTTCTTGATGGAGATGAACTAGCTGTGGGACCATGTTGGGTCCATGTGTATGTGAAAGGCCACCAAGAAGGAATCCTCCATGTCCTACCAATTTTTGATGGAGTTGGCAGGTAGGTTGAGGTACTAGTTCAGCTCATTTTGTCCCAGGGACAAAAGGAACATCAGAGTCACAGCGTCTTGATGTTGGATCGAGTGTCGATTCATGGCATCTTTGTATGCCTTCAGATGCTCTTTTGTGGTTTGTGAGCCTAAGTGCTCATATTGGGGGCAAATATTTTTTGGGTGTGCAAGAAGATCATTGGTTGCACCCAAAAATGTTCCCATCAGGGACCTAGTGTTGCCAAAGTAAGTAGCCATTGGGGGTGTTGGATTTTGGTGAGACTGAGTGTTAATCCCCAAGGCTGTCTGGGAGACTTGGGTATTCTAAGACATAGTAGATCCCTAGACAATGTTAGTTGGCTTGGCTTTCAGGGTCTGTTTCTTTCGAGTGGGAGGCTCAAGTTCAACAAACCATCCAGGATAAGGGGCTGATCTAAGGATTCTTTTGAATTGGGCTGGTGAAAATGATCCAATCCCACTAAAGGTCTACTTCTTAAAACTAAGGCTTGGGGAACCCTCAAGTGGTGTAAATTCTAAATCCTCAAAAGGGGACAAGCTCATGCCCTCCTTCTAGTGCCAGTTTCTATTGATGGGAGTTTTTTGACCGGGTCTGCTAATAGATGTAAGTTTTCACCGGGTACTGGAGTACCAGCCAGCTTCACCTGTAAAGGTTGTTTAGAGAAATGAGATTCTCTGGGCCTTCAAGCATGTGAGAGTCGGTTCTCAATGATGTGGGAGCTAAGTTGGGCATTGTGACTATTTTGTTTGGGGGGATAGTTGGTTATCTCGGCTCATCTCCTCTGGGGATTTAGGTAAGTGGGATTTCTTGCAAGCATCCATTAGTTACCAAATAAACTTCAAAAGATACTCCAGGGTAAGAAGTATTTTGTCTATCTATAGTCATGCAAATACAGTCAAAACATCAACCAAGCTCTAACATGCTACACTAAAATATTGAATGCACGCACAACCATTAGTTCATATGTATTCAATAGTGAGGGAAAAGAAGGTCGTTAATCTACTTAATAAATTAGAGCAAGGGATATAAGAAACATACAGTATGAAAAGTATTAAATCAGAGATTGAGAGACCAACAACAACATTGTCAGAATCCTTCTTTCTTCATTCATGGTGTTCCAGCATCACTGGTGAGTACATCAACAAGCTCCAAGGGAGCATCTATCTATTGAAAGCTTCTAAAGACTAAGGAGCATTGAGCCCCGCAATTACAAGAACTAAAAATACTAAAATGCTATAGCTATGGACTGCAAAATCATTAATTTTTCCGACCCTTGGAATGAGGTCAGACTTGTTATTTATACACAAATTTTCCCTAAAACTAACCTAACTTGCCTTTACACTCAACCAATAAAATATGATTTTTGGTGGCCTGTACTACCTGCACCACACTACAACAACCTCAAGAAGCACAGAGGTCTTACATGCCAGAAGAATAAGACAAGAAAGGAGGTATGGAAGAATCAGCCTTGAGAAGAGAGATAGAAGGAGAATAGAAGAAATGTAATCCCCCAGGGATCGAGGCTACATGCCTCATTAATGGAAAAGTGGGTCATTGTCTCTGATGCACCAGGTGTTATGTTGGAGTGGTGCCTTGGGAAGACTACCTGTCAGAATCTTCTTGTTGAGCCGACGTGCCTTGCTAGAATAACCCACTTCCTGACATCCCTATTAACTACTTGATGGTGACTGGTTAGCTCTGGGGAACCTGGACGTGGGTCACCAAAAGAATACAAAACTATAGATCTAGAATTCTGGGATCCGGGAGCTTATGCTCAAAGAATAATGAATACAAAATCTGCTTGGCTGATAAAAATCTCCAGAATCCAGAGAACCTTATTGGCCCCTTACTATTTTTGAATGCTTCTAATACTTGGCTTATGCCTTCTTCATCTATGCCCCCAATGCTATCCCATCAGCCATGGGCAACCTCTAATCTCTCTTCAACTCCTTCAGCCCCATTCCAAAATTCATATACCATCTTCACGGCATCATGTGCCTGGATCATCATTTTGGATAATCTTGATAACTTTCCCTGGTCAAAATCTTCGGCAACCAAATATAAGGATTCCATTCATTCATCAAATTTGTTGAGGATGTATTCCTTTGGGGTGCATATCTCAGTGGTGAAGGTGTTTACTTGTGATACCCCAACCACAAATGCCTGAAATAGGCCCATTGGATATCAGGCTACAGTCACCTTCTCTTTTAAGGCCTTAACTAGTTCCTTGCACACCTCAATTTTGAGGCCAAGTTTGGAGTAATAGGAATAGAGAGAAACATATGATTCATCTCCCAAAATTCTTTCCTTTGTGATGACTTCTTCTCCAATGTTGAAAACATCCTCCAACCCGGCCTTCCATTTTTCATACTTCTCCAAATCCTACTCCCATACAATAGCGGAGCCATTCGCCTGACTAAGGAGAATGTTGATCTGGTAAAGATGTAGGAGGGACACCGCTAGAAATTGTCTTATGGAGGCTATCTTCTTGGTGACCCACCCATCCATAGCCTATTCCTTCTACTTCATGGCCCAGAGAGAATTCATATCGCCCTATGCAAGCGGCAATCCAGAGGTAGAAGCTTTCGGGTGGATCTTGGCCAGAGGCTGTGTAATTTCTACCAAAAGTGCGAGGAGATTCATATTAGTTTCTCTTTCCTCCTTCAAATTTAGGATTTGTTTGATGTATCAGGCTTCTACTACTTTTTTTGCCTCTCTTATCAGGTCCAATTCACCCTGCTTATCTCTTCTCCCTTGTGCCACTTCTGTAACAGTATAATCTTCGGGCCTTATGGCCATTGCATCTGCATCTGGAGGAGGTGTTGTGATTGTCACAACTGTGCTTCCTAATAGACTAGTCTGGAGGGTATGGACTATCTGTGCCTCTACACTTTGGGCCATCATCTCAGCCAAGGAGAGTGGAACACCTATCGCTACCACTAGGGCCTTTCTCTTTCTTAAATCTACCAGCCATTGGGGCAGCTAGGGTAGCTTTTCTGTTAAGACCTGAGTATCTAGATTCTCTTTAGAATCTAGAGGCACATTCCTGAAATGTACAGTTTCATCGGGCTCTTTTCCTTTGTCTTGTTCCTATTCTTTCTCCTGCTCTCCGAAGGCCTCATTATTCACCGCCGTGTTGGAGCTTTCCTTTGTGATATCTGAGGTTCCTTCTTTGTTGGCATTGAAATCTCCTATATCCTCAGGGATTTTCTAATCCTTCCCAACATCAATTGATTCAATGTTCATGTCTTCGGGGACTTCCCTGTCATTCTACTACTGCTGTTCTTCGGCCTTATCAGTTTCATCTGCCAGAACATCCTCTTCCACTGGAACATTTTGTGGAAGTGGGTGAGGTCTCTAGCCAAAATTTAGCAATGTTGCTGCCTTTACCACCTCACCAAATATACTCTGGAGAAACTGGTCACCCTGAGTAACTAAAGGTGTTTAGAGTGTGATAATTGGGGGTATGGTTGTTCCCGTGGGTCCGATTTCCCCAACCATCAGTTGCTCATCTATGCTTTGCCTTTGCATATCTTTGGTCTCTTGGACTAGTGTTTTCTCCTACTCAGGATCCCTTTTTGTCTCTTCCCAGACTTCCTGCTCTGCAACAGCTTCTTATTCTAGGACCTCTTCTTCTGTGCCGATATCATCTTTCTCTTGGGCAGCGATCTCCTCTATCGCATGAACTACATCCTTGTGAAGGTTCATGAGCTCATCTGCCTCGAAGACATCATCAAACTCCCTGTGTGTGGGAGAGGAATCAAAAATATTTTCAAGTTCAGGAGAATCTGAACTAACATCGACCAGAGGTGCATCTACCATATCGGGGCTAGCGACTACACTGGGATTAGGAGTCACATTCTTCTTCTTCTTCTTGAGTAATGGGACCCCAGTATCTAAAATACTTGTAGACCCCGCCTCAGCAAAATTTTGCCAGCTCATCGTTGCGGCCAATGATGGGGATCATGTTGCGTGAGTAGATACTACTAGAGTTATGAGGAGGCTGAAAGAGATCTGTGTGCTTATCTACTGGCTTGCCAGCCTCGCTGACCCATCTATTTTTTTAGCTACGCCATTATGGGTGTTGAGCCCTAGAGAGGAGCCTTAGCTGGGGTGTCTTCTTTTTCCTTCCCTTTGCTTGTGCTAGGTCTGATGGTGGCAATGAGGGTTGAAGTGATCCTTCAAATAATCGATCCCTTCTAGGAGCTCCTGGGACACACCCAAGAAAAATAACTATGACTGGCCTCCAAAATAGGGTGGCATACTCCCTCAATTGTCAAATCCTCTAGGGTGGCCCAATCCACCAGAGGGAGGTCCAACTTGTCTAATCCTTTCCCTTTATATGTCGGGTCCTTCAGTAGCCCGTCATCTTAAAAACCCTTCGGGAAACCCCAAAGGTCAAGCACCTTCATAAGTCCCTTGGACATCCACGAATGCTGGCGGGCTTGAAGATCGAAACTGTCTTGACAGTCTGCCCAAAAATATTCAATGTCTTCCTTATGTGGCACAGATACCCGAGGGAGTTCCAAGGTGATCTTTCCTAGAGGATCATAATTCTTCCTATTGTGGTTGAATTCCACCAATCCCAAGCTCTTCAACTCACCATCTGCCTCCTTTGTTGTGGCAAGGCTGCATGCATAATTCCCACAAGAAATTGGGAATTGAATATTTGTGACCTTCTTCAATGTAAAGAAGGCGTGCAGTTCTAGGATCTACCAGAAAAACTCCAAAATAATGATTCTATCCCCACAATATCGAGGAATAAAATAGGGTTTCTTGGAGAAGCTGGTCACTTGAATGTATGTGTGTTACTGGAACTGAATAAAATAATGGCCATAAGTACTGACCACGTTCATTTCCTCCTGCGATAACTGGTACCTAGAGTCTCGAGTAAGTGTTAGAATATTTTGGTAAATGAAAGCATCATTTATCCTACAAAAATTTAGGAAACTTAGTTCCCATTGGACTTGGGGATAATGATCCCATGGTGTTAACTGGCCCAGCCCATTCTGAAGTTCACCCACTATTCCTAAATCCAAAAAAGCCAGTCTTTGTTGGGCCAGTTCCCACAGCACGTAAGATGTCATATAGAACTTTGAACTCTGGATGATGCCCTTCAGCTGCGTGTCCACATGATTGGCTATGATAGCTGCCCAATTGAAAGTCTAGTTGTGGGTGGTGATGCAGTAAAGAAAGTAGTACATCCACGCTGATAAATCCCAAGCATGGGGCAGTCCGAAGATCCTGCATAGAAATATAATGCCTGCCTAAATGGGCTCTTTGAAATCCCCACAGGGAATTTCCAACTTCATATTTTTATGGTCCCTCTTTGGGGACTTCATCCATTAAGTGTTAAGATATTGCCAGGAGATGAGAGCAACTTCCTCGAACTCCTGTAATGACTTGGCCCAGTTGATGACGACAGACCCTTTGAAATGCGGAATCCCCAGCCCTGAGGCAAAAGTAGTTGCATCCATATTGACAATAGTTGTTGGGTATTGTAACAGTCGGGGATTGACCAGTAGAACAGTCTGAGTAGGTGCATTATACAGTGTTTCTAGTTGAAGTATCAATTCCGATGATTGCACCAAACAAGTAAATTTTGAGGCCTTTATAATGCCAGAGGTAGCCAAGTGAGTGGCCATACTATCTCCACCGACCTTCAGTCTGTATATGGCTTGAATCAAGCCCTACATTTAAGTATCTATTATTTCCTGTGTCATGCCCCGCCAGGTAACTAGGAAGAAAACTAGAAAGGTTACTCAGTTAAGAGTCATTACAAAGTATTAAACTTAGATATATATTTATTTTTGTTTTAAAGTTATAAAGTTACAAATTTCAATTACAAATTCTCCCTAGGTTCCCCAACGAACAAGACTTAACCATAACTTTTATTATTAAAGAAAAGACATAAGATTTCATAAATTTTATTATACCATAGTCATTAACATATTCATTTTTATAAACCTTTGTTCGTCTAAATCAATTTAACTTCTAGCATTTCAAGATTCTTTTCTTTTCAAACTTTTAAAAGAAGTATGCATAAAGTAATGAGCTTTCCTGATAACCATTGCATGCTATTTAGAAATTGTAGACACCCTAAAATGGACAGGCTTGCAACTTTACATTAAAAACACTAATTTTCATCTATTAATTAATGGTTTCTTAATCATTAATTAATCATCTATCTTCTTCTAAATTCATTTCTCAAATCATTTAATCTAATTCCCAAAATTAATTAAATAATTAATTTTACTTAATTAATCAAGCTTTAATTGATTAATTATCATTATTTAATTAATTAAACTTAATTTCCTATAGTTTAAATCCAAATATTTAAACTTACTAATTAAATTCTTCCAATTAAATTAATTTAATTTCATCAAATAAATTAATTCTTAATTAAAAAGAATTCAATTATCTCACATGTTGAAAACAATTATTAAATAAATGAATTAAATACTCATTTATCTTCAAAGAGATAACTCCAATTACATCACATGGGTTACTCCACCCATC
>MU227449.1:719150-732328 GCA_018584345.1 Thuja plicata
GTTAGGGTTAGAGTGAGTTAAAGTTAGGGTTAGGGCTAGGATATACAGTTTAGGAATAAGGTGTAAGATGAGGGGTAGGATTAGTATCATCTTAATGGTTAGAGCAATGGTTAGGGTTACGTTTAAGGTTAAGGTTAGGGTTTAGGGTTAGTGTTATTTTTTATGATTGGAATGTACAGTTATGGGTTAGGGTTAAAGTTAGGGTTAGTGCTAGAGATAGGGTTAGGGTTAGAAAGAGGGTTAGGGTTAGGGTTAGGGTTAGGGTTAGGTTTAGAGTTAGGGTTAGGGTTAGGGTTAGGGTTAGGGTTAGATTTAGGGTTAGAGTTAGGGTTAGGGTTAGGATGATTTTTATGGTTAGGATGTACAATTATGGGTTAGGGTTAGGGTTAGGGTTAGAGAGAGGGTTATGATTAGGGTTCAAGTGATTTTTATGATTAGGATGTACAGTTATGGGTTTGGGTTAGGGTTAGAGTTAGGGTTAGGGATAGGGCTAGAGATAGGGTTATGGTTAGGGTTAGGGTGATTTTTATAGTTAGGGTTAGGGTTAGAGTTATGGTTAGGATGTACAGTTATGGGTTTGGGTTTGGGTTAGAGTTAGGGTTAGAGCGAGTTAAAGTTAGGGTTAGGATGTATAGTTTAGGAATAGGGTGTAAGATGAGGGGTAGGATTAGTATCATCTTAATGGTTAGAGCAAGGGTTAGGGTTAGGTTTAAGGTTAGGGTTAGGGTTTAGGGTTAGGGTTATTTTTATGATTAGAATGTACAGTTATGGGTTATGGTTAGGGTTAGAGTTAGGGTTAGGGTTATTAATATATAACAAAAAACTCATACTCAACTAAGAGATAAATAGGATATGAAATAAAATATAAAATATAAATTTGGAAATTTGGAAACATTATATTTTTATGGCTAAAGTTGGGAAACATAAAATAAAATGATAAGTATGTGATTTTTTGAATTTGAATTTAGAAACATTGTATTTTATTTTATGTTAAGATTTAAAAACAATAGTCACATTTTTTTTTTTGATGTAGGTATTAGAGTTGTGATTAGAGTGGGAAGATAATGTTTTCAGTCAAGTTCCATAAATGGCGAACAAGGGGGTCTTCTACAATATCAATGTTGAAGATAGTAAGTCCCATTTGTATGTCACTTATACATTCATGAATACCAAGGATGGCCTCTCATATTTCGTCGTAGACTTAAGCATACTTATTAGTATTAGAGTTGTGGTTAGAGTTGGTAATGTGATGTAGGTAATAGTGTTACGATTACTATCATGCTTAGAAAGAGAGTTAGGGTTACAATTAGAATTACCATTAATATATTACATAGGGTGAGATTTAGGCGTAGTGTTAGATTATTAGTATTACAGTTTTGATTAGATTTATTAATGTGATTTACGTATTAGAGTTATGATTACAAACATGCAAGTAGTAAGACATTTAGGGTTTTATATTGGAGTTAGCATTAATATAGAGTTAGGATCAATATTGTACTTATTAGAATTGGTAATGCGATGTAGGTATTAGAGTTATGATTATGATCATGCTTAGTAAGATAGTTAGGGTTATAATTAGAGTTAGCATTAATATAGTAAGTAGTGGGAGATTTAGGCGTAGTGTTGGATTATTAGTATTAGAGTTCCGATTAGAGTTGGTAATGTGATGTGCGTATTAAAGTTGTGATTACAAACATACTTAGTAAGATAGTTAGGTTTTTATATTAGTGTTAGCATTAATATAGAGTTAGGATCAATATCGTACTTATTAGAATTAGAGTTGTGATTACAGTTGGTAATCTGATGTGGGTATTAGAGTTACAATTATGATTATGCTTAGGAAGATGATTAGGGTTGTAATTAGAGTTAGCATTAATATAGTAGGTAGTGTGAGATTTAGGCGTAGTGTTGGATTATTAGTATTAGAGTTTTGATTAGAGTTGGTAATGTGATGTACATATTAGAGTTATGATTACAAACATGCTTAGTAAGACAATTCGGATTACAATTAGAGTTAACATTAATATATAGTACGTAGGGTGAGATTTAGGCGCAGTGTTATATTATTAGTAGTAGGATTACAATTAGAGTTACATTCAATATCGTACTTATGAATTGATTTATGATTAGAGTTGGTAATGTGATGTAGGTATTAGAGTTATAATTATGATCATGCTTAGTAAGACAGATAGAGTTAGAATTAGAGTTAGCATTAATATAGTACATAGGGTGAGATCTAGGTGTAGTGTTGGATTACAAACATGTTTAGTAAGACAGTTAGGGTTTTATATTAGAGTTAGCATTAATATAGAGTTAGGATCAATATCATACTTATTAGAATTGGATTTTTGATTAGAGTTGGTAATGTGATGTAGGTATTAGAGTGATGATTATGATCATGCCTAGTAAGATAGTTAGGGTTATAATTAGAGTTAGCATTAATATTGTAGGTAGTGTGCTATTTAGGTGTAGTGTTGGATTATTAGTATTAGAGTTTTGATTAGAGATGGTAATGTGATGTACATATTAGAGTTATGATTACAAACATGCTTAGTAAGATAGTTAGGATTACAATTAGAGTTAGAATTAATATGGAGTTAGGATCAATATCATACTTAATAGAATTAGAGTTGCGATTAGAGTTATCAATGTGATGTAGGTATTAGAGTTATTGGGCAAGGTAAGGATTTGGTATAGTTTTAAAACACTGATTAGGGTTAGGGTTACAAGTAGGATTAGGATTATTGTGAGAATTAGGTTACAAAAGGGATGTGATAATAGATAACATGAAAAGTTTAGAGTTAGGATCAATATCATACTTATTAGTACAAGATTTAAGATTAGATTTAGTAATGCAATTTAGGTATTACAGTTAGGATTACGATCATTCTCAGTAAGATTGTTAGGGTTACTATTAAAGTTTAAGTTAATGCAAATTATGGTTATCATGATAATAGCATATAGGGTCACTTAAAGTTAGTAATATAGTATGTTTAATTCAAGTTGACAATTTGCATTCATGTTATTCAAATAATGGTTACACATAGAATTAATATTATCATTTGTATTGGGATTATGCTTAGAATTAGCATATGTGCTTTATACATAATTTAATGTCTAACATATGAGTGAGATGTATTTTGTAAACATTCATTCACATTTATTTAGCACGTCCATTGAAGGCATCCATTAATATTAGAAATACAAAGTTGAATAAAGCATGTTGCAAAATATTGTAACTATACTCATAAACATTACTTGAATAGTGAAAATAATTTATTATTCACTTGTGCATAAAACTTACATAGATGAAAGGGGAAATATAAGTCTTGATACAACTATTTATTTGAAGAAAAAAGTGGAAAAACCCAAGATAATAATATACTATATAAAAAACATTTCTCCGTAATGATGTAAGTACATCACATATTCTTCAACAATTAAAATGGTATTGCGACCTTTATTTGAAAAATGATCACGGTAGACTTCTTTCATCATGGACGAAAACGTATCTACTTTTGCAGATGTGTCATGTACAAATCTCGCACATTCTTCCATCTACATTATTTCCAATTCTTCTACATAATCAATGGACAATGTTGCGTTCTCCACAACTTTGATTATATTTATGCACAACTCTTTAATTATTCATGCACACTTGTCATATTCAGTCTCAAAGAAATGATTTGAGGCCACCGAAGTAGTCAGGATCATATCAAGAATGTTTGACTCTCTGTCAGAGACAGCCATAGCTGAAATCGTATGCTACAAACTTTTTAACAAACATCAGTATACACAAATAATCAGACTAAAAGTATACTTAATTAGAGGGAAATAAATTTTAAATCAATAATATTTGGAATAATATTATAGCTGACTTAGTATGATGAAATCATTTTAATGAAAATATGGGTATCAAAACATAATTTTTTTTGAAAATATTAATTAAAATAAGATAATAGTTGAGTTAGTATGATGAAATAATATTTGAAATCATTTTAACAACCATAAAAAATAAATATATAATTAAGTAACGATGCTTTATTTTAATGAAAATATGGGTATCGAAACATAATATGATTATGATCATTCATAGGCATTGAAGCAAAAGTGAACATAATTTCTAAATATATTCTAGTCATTTATTGCTTAAGAATAATTGAGCTCAAATTTGACATAAAGTAGGAGAATAATCAATAATGCATTCCTTAATAGCAATTTGAAAATACATCATTACAATACATCATTGATTTTCAAGACATCTAAGTCTGATTTATTCTACAATTCTATTGGAAAGTTGTTTCCCACTTTTCATTTTTTCATAGCGGGCATATGTGAATGGTGGCATTATTCTCTCCTTCTAGAGACTTTACACAAGATACAACCACGAATGTCAATCCTGCTCTTTNCCTTGGGCCTATAGAAACTATCACTTTTGAAAGAGTTAGTCCCTAAGATTTATGAATTGTCAATGCCCAAGCCAACCTTAATGTTATTTGAAAGGTTCTCCCCTCTGTACTAGCGCTATTGGAACTACTTTTGGATGGTGGTCATCAAATGGTATTCCAAAATAATTATCAAATTCAACTGTGACATATGCTGGTGGTTCAGGTGGACCACTTCCTGGTTCATACATAATATTCCAGATATATCCCAATGCTCCATTGACAAGTTCGGCTTGTATACAAAGATTTGTAGTCAGCATCACTCTTGAATCCTTACTGAAAAAAAACTCTATATCAAGTTCATCAGCAGAGAAATCTTCAATTGTATTACCATTCCTTGACTTAGTTGCAAGACTATGTGCACCAGGATGCCTCAAAGAATACAACATCCTCATGTTATGGTTATGAACATTTTCATTTGTTGAGAACAAATGCGTTGTCTTGTCAAACTAACCATTGGTTGAAGAATCTAACCTTGTAGGGATTCTCATCATAAGCAAGTTCCAATTTTCTATTTTTGGATATGCATCTCTCAGATTTTTTAGAAGATGATGATGTTGATGTATGTTTTCTCCATTTTGCCTAAATATTTTATCTAATGTAACCACTATTTTGAATTCTTACCACAATAACTTTGCCCGCCTATGGCTAGCATATGTCAGTTTATCATTGACTGGAGGTAACTGACCCAAATCACCAACCAAAATAATAGATATACCAGAAAGAAACTCATGATAAATTATTTTCAAACCATCTACCAATATCATATGAAGATAGTGTATGTGGAATATATTAATAAATATTATTTCTGATAAATAATGTAATTCACAACAACGAAAGGTATACCTGCAAAACTTATGTCGGCGCTTTATGGGAAAGCCTATCTAAGTCAAAAGTCTGTATTTTCTAGCAAGTTTTGACCAATGAAGCTCATTTCATCAATCAAAATATATATGATGTGCGTCATTTCTTCTTGAAAACTTGTAAGCCGTGTCCCCTCTAGATGAGAAAATTCTCTTATTGGTATTCACAACTTTGAATGAATTGTAGAGGCTCCTATATTGAAAGCTGCAACTCCAGTTGGTGCAAGTAACAAAAGAGGAGGACTTGGCATCACTGTCATCTGAAGAGATTGATTGATGGCACCAATTAGATAAGACTTTCTTGTTTCGGCTATTCCTTGGATTATCATGAACAAAGGAATTCTGACCTTATTCCTATGGTAGTGTACCATAATAATGTCAATTGTCTTTTTTTGCTTCTCACTGAGAGTTGTAAAGTTGATGTATTCTAGGATATCATCATACATCATACATCCATGTTTCTTCATTTCACCTATGAAATTGATAGCTACGGATGTATGTTCTTCGCTTTGATATTCACTAAACCAGTTTGTGTTTCTATCAATATCTCTTCTTCCCAACAGGTCTATTTTAGAAAATTGCATGTGCTGACCATGATGTAGCCTAGATATGATTTCTCATTCATGATCTGCCGTATTTTCTTGAATACCTCCATTTTCTTCCATTTCTGAATCACTTGTAGGTTCATCATTTTCTATATGTGCTGCTCTTTCAACATGCCAAGGGTTATAATTAAGTGACTCCCACTTGGCTACTATAGTATCATTATCATGATCAATGTCCCTCTCAATATTACAAAAAGGTTTGTATAATAACAACTCAGATAAACAAAACTCCACCCATTTATTTGAATCACATGGAGGAATGGATACAAACCTAGGGAAAAATCGTACAATAGCTTTTTTTTTCCTTGGACCCCATTTGTTATCTCCCATTTTTATATGACTATATATACAGGATCTTGGTGCATCAATCAATGTGATACCTTCCATACAAAGTGATCTTGTTTTATATCCCTCTACAAAATATTTTGTGTGTTCTTCATCATTATGTTCATTATTCACTACTATAGGTTTGAAAATTTCACGTGATACATTTAGATTAACAAACCTTATGCTTCTCTCCACTAATGGAAGCTCTAACAACATATGAAATGTTTCTTGAGCTCCAATGTCTCTTTCTATAACTATTTCTGTGATAAGATTTTTATATGCCCATGCAACAAAATCATCAGGATTTTCCAAGTTTGACAGACGCATCAACATTTCATGAAACATTTTTGAGCTCATCTAAGGTTTTGTTGCATATTTTGCAATATATTTTTTAACTACATTTTTTGAAAGAACAGGTTGCCAATCTACATTTGCCTCCACAATTGCAGTATGTGTCGATTATGTGTGTTAATTCTATCATCATTTCTTGCTGGCTCAAATTTTCTTTCACCTGATTCTCTATCCTCATATAACTTGGATCCACCCAAATTCAATTACCAAGGAGCATTATACCTAAAACAAAGATAAGTAAGTATATCCTTTTATTAATTTGTTTAAATAGTTGATATATAATATTGATATAGAACAATTACTTGATGAAACAATTACCTGAAAACTATTCTTCCCCTCTTTTTATGTAGGCATGCACCATCCTTACAGACTGTGTGTCATTCAACACAATTCAATATCTCTTTATAGTCATGGTTGATATCCATTTGTGCTAATTGTGCATTTTTTTGAGACATGGATGTTGACCAAAATGTTGGAAAGCCTAAAATGGTAGCTGGTTAGTTTATTTATTTAAATATATCATAATATACATATTGTAATCATGATGTTATAGTGATATATGTGATAAAATTACTTTAAACATACATGTATACTTTTTTGATGAGGATCATGTCTAGGATTTCATGCATGAATAATGGAATGAAAATATGTCTCATTACTTTTTCATTCCTCCTCATTTGACCAATCAATAGTGTCCATGTGTGGTGACCCTTCCAGCCATAAGAAGCCATGCACATGAGGTGAACCCCTATGTTTCCACTCATATCTACACCAAAAGTCTTTGACTTTTATACCCTTTTCAAGTATTTCTTTTCTGAAAATTGTATACCTTAAATGCATGTAATGTGCAACAATATGAGGGTAGTTAATGACATTTTGTCTTGTCCATTTTTAACCCTCTCATGGATCAGTTGGCAGTGTTCCTGGCATCAACGCATGCAAATTAGGCCAGTGCATATTCGCTGCACTTAATGTGAAGAAAATTGTAGGTGTCCCAATTTAGTGAAGTACATCTGTTAATTCCACTTTACATTTAGTCCAATATGATCTCATGCCTCTTAGAGTTGTTCCAAACCGCATCAACCTATCTGCTAGATTATTATGTGGAATATTTTCCATATGTTCACGTAGCTCATTGATGGTAATTGGCATATCTTGAAAATTCTTTTTTACAAATACAGTTGATGAATTTTGTGCACGATGTCTCATTATCATGTTCATCATGAAATACCTAAACCTTGGATGTTTACCAAAATGATGATCCCTATATCACAACAAATGCTTGGCAAATTCATGAAGATGAACTCGTCTCATTCTTGGCTTTAACCAATCACATCTTCCATCAGGAAACAATGTTTGAAATGCCATATCCAACAATCCTGATGTGACATATTCATTGATAGGTGATGCACCTATAGTTAGCCATTCAATTAATGCATATGGAATTGTATCAAGATTGTTAATCCATGCATGGATTAATTCTATTTCTTTTTGATAATTTGGTGGTCTTAAAGCCATAGATGTGTGCTCAATTATATTGCCTTCATTTGTCTCCATGACTGAACCCACAAAAATGACTTCGTTTGCATTAGAATCAAACTCCATGTGCACTATCTTCAATCTATTAAAAATATTCTCATCAAAATTTCTTGGCAAGTCATTGAGAGAAACTTCATCAATTCTAACATCTGCATAAAATGGGTCATGGTCTATTTTGTATTTCAATGCTTTGTACACACGATCCCTATTTATACTAAAGTGATAATGTGTGTCATTTTGATCCCTTCTACAAAAAATAATGATTGGCAAATGGTCAATTGTATGTGGCAAAACTTTTGATACTTGTTCTACATGTTGGGGAAAACTTATACTGTTTCCTTTATACTTAAACTGGCCACCAGTTGCATATGTAACTTGAAATATAAGGCTGACACGTGCAATCAACATCTCTTCAACCTGAGTCAAAATTTGAAGCTCTTTTGGTTGAGACCCAGGATCCATATTGTTTGAAGAAGAAAACCTATGAGTTCCTATCTCATGTCAACACCTGTTGGATATAGGACCTTCAGAGGTGCGAAATGATTTCATTCTGAGATATGATTCTTCACAAACATGACACATATCTAAAGTCTTCAAACTATCTATCTGATGTCTAAAATGCATTTGAAATCTTCTAAATTCAAACTGAATCATACCATTAGGGTTTTCCATAGTACCTTCCACATGAACATTCATTTGTACTTGATTTGCATGTTGTGGTGTTTCTGGAACACGTTCTATGGATGCAGAATTTTCATTTTCAACTTCCAAATGAATGTTTATATTAGGTGGATGGTTATACCCCTCACTTGGTTGGGGATAACCTTGTTGCCCTTGAAGACTTGCATTATTTTGAAGAGGAGGGAGTTATTGAGAGGTTCTTTGACAGTTGTTTCTTTATACATTTATTTCATCTATATTTTCTATTTCCAATTGTTCCACTATTACTTCTGCCCTTCTTGTAGAAGACCTTCGTCTACCAACTTGATAGTGTGTTATTCTATGTTGTTCTATTTGATTTTCCATCATTTTTTCTTGTTGACATCTATGACTCTTCTCTTCAATATTCTCTTCTTGCCTTCTCTGATTCAAAGTTCAACCTTGGTCTCACCATAACTAGTACAAAATAATGCTAAAGTTAGTAACCTAAATAGGGATAGTTCAAAATAGTGAAAAACCCAAGAATTATAGCTAGAGATTAGTATATATAAGTAAGTTTTTACTTTGAAAAATTATATATTCATTTTTAAATATTATATATATATATATATATAAGAGGTAACAAGAGGTTTTGAAGGGGCCTCTAAACCCTGAACAAAAAGGTCACAAAAGACTCCCACAACCTGGAAAAAATAAAGGTACCAGAAAAGGAAATCAAGAACCCCAACAAGAAAAGATGCTGCATAAAAGAATAAAACAATTAATTCCAGTAGCCGGAAGCTTCCAGCAGACAGCAAAAAATAAATACTTCCAGCTAAGTTCCAGCATAGGAAAGCCCAATAAAAATTATTTCTTCCCCTCTGGGAACGAAGGGACATATCAAAAGAGGGCATATGTTTTGATTTTGATTTTTTTTCCTTTCACAAAAGTCCACCCATCTTCCGCTTTCTTGGCCTTATCCTTCCAAGAAATTGAGTCAAGTACCAAGAAGCCCAAATTATGAGAATCCTAAGATTGTCCCATAATAGGGCCAGAAGAATCCAAAGAAGTTGATTTGATACATGAATCAGTAACAACCATTCCATAAGAAACCAACGAAGCATTACCTATAGGAGGATCAGAAGCCTCACAACCAATAGAGACCCGAGCAACTGATTCAGTACAAAGAGACATCCCAAGGATGGAATCTACACTCGGGGAAGAGCCAGTAGCAGTCCCAAGAGGCACATTAGCCTCAGCATTCTCCTGAGAAGGAGAAACTACCTTAGAAAAACTTCTGAAAGATGAATCCTTCACAATAGAATAATGTTGGGAAGAGACCCCCTTCCACCAAGTAGCTGGTTTTTTAACCTTTTCCAATCCACATTGATCTTCTAAGTGACCAGTTTTAAAACATCTCCTACATCTGAAGGGGAGTCCTTCATAATCCAAGTATTGGATCCGAGACCCTTTTGGATGCTTCAGCCTAATCTTTTTCGGAAGACCCTTGGAGATATCCAAATCAACCAGAATCCTAACATAAGTAGAATGAAGAATATCATCTGATTCCTCATCAACCATCAAAAATTCCCCAAGAGCCTCACGCACAGCCTCTAGTAGAGATTCAACCCAAAAATGAAGAGGGAGGTGGGGGAGCCTCGCCCAAGTAGGAACCTTGGAGAAAGTCTCAGTAGAGGCATCAAATTTAGGATGCCAAGGCTTCATCATGAGCATGAACTGCGCATCCCAGCTAAAAAAATTATCACAGAGAATCAGCTTCCTATCTTCATAATTCTCAAACTTAGCTATAAAAAAACCCCTTGCCAGAGGGAAAATGTGAACAGTTTCAAAAATGATAGGTTCCCACTGGCGAGTGATCCAAGTATGTAGACCAGAAAGACCCAGCCATAAGCCCTTAAACCTGCAGATTAGACCGTGATCTGAAAAAATAGATGATGCCTCTTCAATGTCTTTCACAACCATGTCATCCAGAGAGAGGCTTAGGGGGTTGGAGACACAGAAAGGGGCAGCACCCTTGTNATCCAAGTATGTAGACCAGAAAGACCCAGCCATAAGCCCTTAAACCTGCAGATTAGACCTTGATCTGAAAAAATAGATGATGCCTCTTCAATGTCTTTCACAACCATGTCATCCAGAGAGAGGCTTAGGGGGTTGGAGACACAGAAAGGGGCAGCACCCTTGTGTCTGAAAGCCGAAGACTGCTTAGAGTTGGTAGTTTTGTGTTGAGTGGAGCCCCAAGGAACGATAGAAGAGTGCTCCCCAGAAATCACCAAAGGAACACCATTGAAGCCAACATCCCCCATCACCATCGAGGAACCTGAAATCCTAACCTGACCAAAAGCAGGGCGGCTCGGGGCCACAACAGACGCAACATGAGTGGGAGGCAAAGAAGTATCCTTCGCATTCCCTACAGAGCCCTGAGCGGCAGAGGAAATGGGGTGAACAATGACTAGAGACCTGTTGCATGCATCTCCAAGAGACCTAGAGCCAGGTGCAGGGAATGCAACACCTGATCCATCACAGAATAGGCGCTGGAGGGAAGAGGATGCCAACGACCCACAGTAGCAGTGGCGGCGACAGCAGGAGCCCTTGTCGCAACTATAGGAGACGTGGTGGGAGGCATCGTTGCAACAGAGATTCTACAATTATGATTGTATTTTTGTTGAGAGCAAGATAAAAAAAATTTGAATTCAAACTTTATATGTTTTTTATTATTAATAATGCATGTCAAGTTATAGATTAATTTTTTTATGTTATATTTAAATACATATTATAATAAACAGAAAAATGTATAACAGAAAAATTAGATTAGAAGAACAAATAGAGTAATGAGAGCCATAAAAACATGGAGACAATGAGAGCCAATATTTTGTAACATTACAAAAATAATTTATTTTATAATAATAGAAGATACAACATGATAATAAAATGGTCTGAAAGGCCATTTTTTGGAAAACATGAGATTACATGACCTGTCATTTGCAATCCAAAATAATGATACCCTAAAAAGATATGATCCTCTCATCACATGTAGTGGATCTCAAAACAAAAACTAATTATCAACTCTTCAGTTCCACATTGTTGGGGTCCATTTTTCCGAAATCCATTCTTTCCCAGGACGTAACTGTGCACGTGAATACGCTTGAAGAGCATATTTCAGGGAAATATACTTCAAAAAAATCTTAGCGGCTAAGAGGTGACACAAATCTATCAAAGATGACTCCCCTCCACCAACAATCATTGTCTAATGCCTCATCACAATATCCAAGTGGTATATATTTAGGCAACCTAAATAAAGATGGAATCAGTCTCATATAATCTATAAATCCCCATGTGTACTTTCATTTGGTAGCCTTATGTATGATCACAAACAAAAGAAAACATTTCAAAATTTAAATGGAAAGATATCATACAATCCCTAAAAGAAACCTTAATTTGCAATGTATCCCAAAAAAGCAACTATATGAAAATTAAATTATGCAGTTGTAAGTCAAACTACTTAATGAAACTAACTATTTAAATCACTAAAAATTTAATTCTAATATTAAATTACTAATTCTAATATTTAAAATAAATTATCTAATTCTAATATTAAATTCACTAAATCTAATATTTAAAATAAACTAAATCAAACTATTAAAATACTAAATCTAATTAAACCTCACTATTTAAATAAAAAATATAAAACATTACTATTTTGAAATCTAACTAATTAACTAGCTTAGATATCTTTATACATCTATCTAAAACACGCCGAGAGATATCAAGCTCGGGGCGCCTATTTATTTTCAATAATATTTTTATTGAAATAGGTGCCTCGAGCTTGATATCTCTCAGCGTGTTTTAGATAGATGTATAAAGATATCTAAGCTAGTAGCATCCGCAACGCAACATGTAAAACTGAAATTTATTAAATTATTAATCTGAATTCTTCTTTTTAAAGCATGATGCTTATCATATGAATTATGTTTTATGACCATTTAAATATAGTATATACAATGCATACAATTAATCTCTTTCTAGAGATTTGAGTCGTTGCTCCTCTGCTTTCCTTTTTACAACTTGCTTCTCTGTCTTCATCTTTTCATAACGATCATAAGAAAATGGTGGTGAAATTCAAAGTCCATCCAAAGACTTAACTCGTGATATAGCAACAAATGTTAGTCCTGTCCTTTCTCTTGGTCCAATGTCAATTATTGCCTTAGAAAGTGTTAATCCTTGTGATTTATGGATAGTTAATGCCCAAGCCAAACGTAAGGGCAATTGACGTGTGCGGCCTCTTTGTATTGGAGAAATGGGAATTAATTTTGGAGCTGCATCTTGAAATGGCATTCCAGAGTAATTTTCAAATTCAACCATAACATATGTTGGTGGATCTGGTGGGGCAT
>MU227449.1:756533-766774 GCA_018584345.1 Thuja plicata
AACAAAATTCCAATTCCAATTCTAGTTGTGTGGAACCAAACACAGAATTTGCATCTTCTCAGTCATCTTCCAGGTGAACCAAACAGGACAGCCATATTCTAGAATTCATTTTGAGAATAGCACAACCCTAGAATGGATTCAATTCTAGAATTGGCAATTCTAGCATGCACAAATTCCGCCAACCAAACGGGCCCTAAAAGTTACGACGCCTATATACAAAAAGAAAAATGTTGTAATAAGTACCAGAAGGAAAGATAGCATCATTACAACCTACTCAATAATCATTTCAAGCCCTTTCAAAAGAATCGAAGAATCACGGCCAACCAGCAATTAAAAAGACAGCCAGCCACTTAAGAAATTCCATGTTTCGCTATAACAATGATGACAAAGCTATAACAAACAAGTATAAATGAAGAGAAATGAAAATGAGAGATTCCTTAGTAATAAATCAGTGCCATTAACTGGTATTCCTTGCGAAAAGAAGAGCAATTTAAAAAAAAAAAAACAGGGGTTCCTTGGCAATGCTAAATTGATTTTTCATTAATTAATAAATCAGCAATAGTTCTCCAATGGAGATGTTTTGAGAGATTCCTTAGTAATAAATCAGTGCCATTAATTGATATTCCTTGTGAAAAGAAGAGAATTTGTTTTTTAAAAAACAGGGGTTCCTTGGCAAGGCTAAATTGATTTTTCATTAATTAATAAATCAGCAATAGTTCTCCAATGGAGATGTTTTCTTCCTGTACTAAAAGAACTTAGCAGTATGGTATCTTTCACTAAGAAAAAAAGTCACAAACACAGATCACATAGTAGAAAGAAAGTCACAAACACATATCACATAGTAGAAACTTCTTTAGAAATTTGTAGGCTGTGTTCTGAAAATGAACTTAGAAGCCATTTTAAGAAATTTAACTTTTTTGAATTCGCCCCTTTCTCTTATACAGTCATCTAAAAGTTATAAACAACTGAAGAAAACCATTCCCACGTACTCGAAACTAGACATTTTTATAGCCAAGATTAGAAACTTTTATCAAAAAAAAAATTTCATGTGTGTCATTCTTGGCAGTATGGAGAATGCCCAACTCGCTTTTGATAAATTCTCAGGATTAAAAGTTACATTTCTATCGAATTCAGTGATCAAAGGTTAGGCAACTCATGGCCAATATGAAGAAGCCATTATTACCAAATGAAAAGAAGTCAACAGATATGTACATTTAATTTTATGTTAAAAGCTTTGGAGTGCTTTTGTAACTCTGGAAGAGGGTAGAAAGACTCGAGAGATAGTTGTGAGTCTGTTTTTCATGTAGGGAATGGGATTGTCGATTATATTCTTGCTGGAATTTTGTGTTGAAGGCGTGCTTGAGCTGTAGGATCTTGAACAGGGGATGGGATTCATTCTTATGCATAACTGGTTTTACCTGGCTTAAGGACATTTAGTACGACTGACTTAGGTCTTCCCCATTATCTCCTTCTGTCTTTAATTGTAAAACAATAAAGTGATATTTTCATCTTTCATACCAAATATGAAAGCAATGCTTGAAATTTCCAGAAACAACTGGAGCACGATTTAGCTTTTAAAATGATCCAGACAAATCTACCACTATCTGCTTGTATGAGATTCTCTAAACGAAAATGGTATGTAGTTTGACTCACCTAACTAACACCAAGCCAGAGTAGCTTTAAATCTGGAATCTAGATTTGCAACTTCTCCTAAAGTACTCCAATTTTGTACTGTAAAATGAATGTTGTTGCAGTACAAAAAATGAAACATGAAAGTTCGAAATTGAATACTTTAAGAACGATGGCTTCAACCTTGCTGATTTCACAAACTTAGATTACGCATGCTAAAATAATAAGGAATCCACCATGCATGCTTGTACAAGATTGCATAAAAAAGGTCGTATACAGTTTGAGGCTTTGAGGCAATCAGTAAATGCTGAAGCTTGTGAGGAATCCAGTCTTCCATAAACGCAGAGCATATGAGCTCCACTTTATCCAATAACAAATTCAAAAAAAAGATTGAACTTGTGTATTGTCCAAAATAGAAGCAAACAACAGATATTACCACCTATTATTTGTGAAAAGTCAAGGTTAAAATATTTATGAACTTGCTGAACGAAAAACTCAAGAGTAGTTACTAAATGGCTTGCGTACTTTCCATTACATTTTGGCAGATTCTGTAGAACTTTTTGAGATAGCCATCAGTGGTTTTGTCTGGTAGTCACTAAATCGCTTTCATACTTTCCATGACATTTCAACAGTTTCTCCAGAGCTTTTGAGATATTCAAAAAGTCATTTTGTCTAGTACTTAAACTCTAGTTACTAAATTCCTTTCACATTTTCTATGACATTTCAACAATTTTTGTAGAGCATTTTGATATATTCAACAGTCATTTTGTCTGTTACTTTGGCTCTGATGAAGAGAGAACAGTTAAGTGACAGACAAATATGTGTTACTAATAAATTTTGCAATGCTGAACTTAATTTGAATTATTTAAAAAACAACAAATGTCCAATAAAGCTCCTTATTTACATGGTTTGGTCTTTTTAAAGAAAACTCTAATCAACTGACAGGACAAAGGCCTATCAGTCAAAAGTATTCATAACAAATAAATTTAGATGCTATTAAATCAAAAATACACATTTTTTAACATAAATATATATACAAATAATTATCCTGAACGATTCCAATAATCATATATAATCTCCGGAACAATGCAACTATGTTATTTAATAAAAATAGACTGATCCGCACAATTTACTAGGAAAGAAAAACAAAAATCATATAACGAATAAAAGTTCAAACCATACCAGAGTGTTTTCTTTCCAATTCCGTCCATTCTGAAAAACAATGGCTTCCAGATAAATCCATCAACCATACTGCTGAAACAAATTCACCAAGCTATGTTGCTATCATTCTGAAAACGATAAAAAAAATTAACATATGCACCCAAAACAATGAAAAAAAAACAGAGTAGCCGAGTAACGCAAGTGCAACTTCGCACCTGGTTGCTGCAGTTGGGACATATTCATTTTCCTCCATTAACAATTCATTCTCTTAATCAAGCGCTCAAAAATTAGAAGTGTAGCTGCAGCGAATGAATAGCGTGGGGTTTGAAGGGCTCGGGTTCCTAAATTTATAGAAATTCTAGGGTTCGAGTTTTTCCTCCATTGAAAATTCTAGGGTTAGGGTTCCTTATAATTATGAAGGATTTTTTTTAAGTAAATCTGCTGTTTAAATTAAAATAATACACTCGAGCACAAATTAACTTAAACTAGCAATTGCGCCTTGGTGTGGAATGGGTAGGGAAGATATGTGGAAGGGGACAATAAAGTTGAATTTTGAAATGAACAAAGGAAGGTAAAGATCTTTAATTTTATTTTTTATTTTTAAATTTAGTAAAATGTGTTTGAAATAGCAAATAAATAATATGGTTATTGATAGTAACTAATAGAATGGATTTTTTTGAAAGCCTATAAAACCCTTGCAATACTTACATGTTTTGATTATCTTGCAATTGTAGGATCCTAGTGAATTAATGAGGTGTCTACAAAATTTATGAGCTGCGAGATGATTGTTTCCCTTTACAAGACGATTTTGGCAAACCTGTTCTAGAGGGTTGTCGTCATCAACGGATGACTCCTCATATGAGCATCCAATAAGTTGGGCAAACGACATATAGAGAAAACGGTATTGTATAATATTTTAGTGAAAAATAATCAATAGAAAATCAATTAACATATAAAACTTGTAAACTGTTAATTTTATTTTCATTTACATTGTACAAGAAAGTGGATCATTATACCATGGCTATGGGGCAACCAAAATGCACCCATTCTTACTACATTTTAGTTTAAGTCTTATAATATATGATAAATATTTATTTTAATATATGATAATTATTAATTATTTTAATATATGTTTATCATATATTTATCAATAATATTAAACTATGATATATAAATCTAAATTATTAATAATATAATTTACCATATAAATAACATATAATCGTGAATAACACATTTCATATCTAATCATATTTAAACATTTCATTAAAATAATTTGAAACTAAATAATACTTGAAAACTTATAAATAATAAAGCATATAAATTATGCAAATTTCATCATTTCATAGCACTTAAATTTGGAATGTTCCTAGCATGTATTATAAAGACCCACACCATTTCATGGACTTCTTGTTCATTAAGATGAAATGTTTAAATGTTGGGTTTTAGGAAGAAAGGATTGGACATTCGGGTTCGGGTATCCATGAAATGTTGTACTCAAAAATAGGGTAGGCCAAAGCTAGGAATCCCAGACCCATAGGTTTGAAGTTCCTTGTGAACTTGGTTTGTCTTACCTTAGTCGGTAGTCCATGTTGTGGGTCATTATAACCGAGGGACCTCCTGAGAAAGAGGGTCTGGGGATTTAGGTTTTGAAATCTAGAAATAATAAGTACCTATAAATGGGGATGAATGAGGTTGTATTCCTAGAACCCAAGTCCCGAAGACTTAGTGATAACTAATATGCTCCATATTTTGAATGTGAGGAATAGCTAGAAATACACCTCTTGAAGGAGAATGGTTTTTGAGGCATTCTACGACGTAAGAATTTTGCCTAAGGCAAGAAGGCCTCCAACATTTAATGTTGTTATTGCGGAGTCACATACAGATGCCCTAATTCATCGTTGTACAACCTAGGGCACATGGGCAAAATACTGGAAAGCTCTAATTGACAAAATTCTTGAGCTAAAACTTAGGGCGATGGATTCTAGGGGCACAAATAAGCAAATTACCAGAAAAATTGAAGAAATCAATGGCACCTAAAGGATGTTATATTATGAGAAAAATCCTTTATTTCTAAGCTAGGAACATAAACCCTAAACTATGAAAGCAAGAACAATGAAGCAAAAATGCAAAACACGAAAATAAATACCCAAAAAATCCAAGAAAAAAGAAACTAATTCTTACCTTCTAGAACTCATGGACGGGAAAATGCACAAATTTGCCAGAAAATAATAAAGGACACAACACTAGCTTTTAAAATCACAACTGAACTGGTCATCGGGGAAGCTAAGCTAGGTCACATGAAAGCTCTTTTTCTTGCTCGAATGTTTGGTGAATAAAAGTGGGCTTTAAAATGGTATTTTATAGCCCATCGGGCTAGGTGCATTAAATGCACTTGTCCTTTAGTACTGACATGGGGAACTTGAGCAAGTTGGAAGCCGGAACATCAAGATCCCAAACACCTTGAAGGGCTTAGACAATTCTTTTAAGCACTTCGAGATCCCAGGGGTTCTGACAAGCCAACGGAAGAGCCAAAAACAAAAAGAGAGAACTTCAGAAAAGTAAAAGGAACAAAGCAAGGACAAATAAGGAACCAAAAAGGGGAACCCAACATTTGCCAAGAAAAAATGTTGGGATGAGTATACAGGGCATAACAAGACCTAGAGGTAGAGAATTTGTTGAGGAAGTCAGAGCATTTAATGAAGTAATGCTTGAGATTTGCACACAATACAACGAACATAAGAGGAAGGGATGTGAAGTTAATGCCCATGCAAGGTGATAGCGGGAGATAAAAGAGTGCAAGTTGGATTAAAGGGCAACAAATTTGTGGCACACGTGCAGTCACAAGGTCTACTTTAGATGCTACGACAAACAACTTGTGGGGGTGAGTCTGCACACATACCAGTCGCCACATTAAATTGATCGTTCTTTTTTTTTGACACCTTGAATAAATCATCACTTTACACACTTAAATTTTTAATAAAAGGAAAAAAATTAATTTGAAAACTAGATTATGAATTGTTCCATCTCTCACCCTCGTTATAACATTCGTGAAATTCATGTCTCCTGCTCTTGTTCCAATATGATGTTTTTGCAATTCTTTGAAATGTGTGAGAACATGTTTTGACGTGTCGTCAGCTAACGGTTGGAGCAGATCGCGTTAACCAGGTCAAATTTTTCAAACACGTAATTGACTTGCTTGAAACAAGATAATGAGGGAAATACATGTTGCTTCCAGGGGAAAACTCAAGCAGNAGCTAACGGTTGGAGCAGATCGCGTTAACCAGGTCAAAGTTTTCAAACACGTAATTGACTTGCTTGAAACAAGATAATGAGGGAAATACATGTTGCTTCCAGGGGAAAACTCAAGCAGGTATGTGAGCAGAGTGGTCGTCGTGTGCACAGAGGTTCTTGCTTTGTCATATGAAAGTTATTTAGATAAAAAAAAATAGGGCGAGCTGAAATAGTGACGGTGATCCAAATGAATTGAGTTTAATATTTGAGGTTTAAAGACCGAGCACATTGGATGTGTCATTGTGTGGAAACTAAACTAACTTATAACCTCATATCATAAGGAAAGTAGTAAAAAATGACAAAAAAAAGGTGAGAAACAGACAAGAAACGATGGACAGCTAGGATCCCTCCAATCATCTTGTCATTGTACTGACAGAATAATAGACACAAATTCATTCTAACAAATGCAAATAGTGGACGATTGCACAATCCAATGGCGAGTAACATTTTAATCGTCTTGCATGCCTCTCGTGTTAGGAGAGAGGACCCAGTAGCTGCCCAGGCTAACTTCGTGCACCTAGAACTCCTAAACTGTAAAGCGTATTTCCTCAATTTTTTTGGTGTGTCTTCATAGGTGAGTCGAGAGCTTAAAGCTAAGGTTTCGGCCTTTGGGTATTCGTGGATCTCTCTGTAGAGAGCGTCGAGCGCAAAGTGGTCAATAAGTGCCATTTCAAAAGAGGGGCCCGGTACCTGCCCCCAAACCCTCCCCAATAGGCAACAATAAAATATTCAAAACATAATCACTTTAGACCCAATAACTGATCGCTATTGCACCCATGACCAAATTGTTTATGATTTTGGTTTGTTTAAGGGTGATTATAAAATAATCACTCTAACACTTTAATTGTTTATGTCAACATCTTATTATAACCTGCTGATGACCACATTACCCTCAACTGACCCCATAACAAATAACACTAACATCACTGCTATCCAAGCGGTGCCACATAGTCAGTGTTGGGTTACCCATTAACTGCCCATCAATAACCCTAAAACCGCGCTAAGAAATACCTTTTTGGCTATTTTACCTTCTTGTTTTCTCTTCGCGCCTCCTCTCGGCTCACAACGGTCCATCTTTGCGCATCTTCTCTATTTCAAGTGATGCTCCAATCACAAGTAACAATGATTTCATGAGTTTCTTATTGTTCAATGCATGTGCATAACTATTTTTCATGAATTCCTTGTGTTGTATAACTTGTTTTCATGGTTTCCTTGTGTTGCATAACTTGTTTTCTATATGTTCTCTTCTAATGTGTGTGCATAACTTGTTTTCATGAAATTATTGCAATATATGTGACAGAAATAGGGAACATTATCGATTTAGTCATGAGAAGATGTTATTTTTCTTTTTAATACAGTGTATTTGTAGTTTGAATCATTTGGCTGACTTATTTCTAGGGCTTAATCATTTTTCTGTTAAATATTTTGAGTATAATCATTTATGATTGTCGAGGGTTTCTGTTTGTTCTCTTATAATGTGTGTGCATAACTTGTTTTCATAATTTCCTTGTGATGCATAACTTGTTTTCGTGATTTCCTTCATGTGATTTCCATAGTTCCTTAGAGGCTTATGAATGCTAGATTATCCACTGAAATTATTGCAATATATGTGACCAAAGGGAACATTGTCATTTTAATCATGAGAAGATGTTGTATTATTGCAATATATGTCACAGAAATATGTGCACAACTTGTTTTCATGAATGTTTAGGGGTGATAATAAAATTATCACTCTAGCACTTTACTTGTTTGTGTCAACATCAAGTATTACAACCTGTCGATGACCCTATTTACCCTTAGTTGACCCCAAAATGAATCACATTGAAACCGCTACTATCCAAGCGGTGCCATGTAACAGGCATTGGGTTACCCATTAAATTCCCATCGATAACCCTAAAATCATTCTATTTTGCCTCCTTGTTTTTTCTTCGCGCCTTTTCTCTGCTTCATGTGATGCTCTAATCACAAGTAACACTGATTTCATGAGTTGGTTATTGTTCAATGCATGTGCAAAACTGGTTTTCACGATAGCAATATCCAAGCCTAATAACTATCCACATGGAACCATAGAACCATGTATACTGTGAATAAGTAGTCATGTTGTCATATTGGTATCATTGAATTGTTTGACGCGCATAATTGGACTGTATGTAATTTCCTTCATTTCATCTATTGGACATTGACTATATGTGTTTCTGTTATATCCATCTCTCACTTTAAACAAAAATTGTTATTGTATTCGCTTGCAATTCATACTTGCATGTACATACAAGTATTATTTTTATATGTGACAGAAATAGGGAACATTGTTGATTTAATCATGAGAAGATGTTGTATTATTACAATATATGTGACAGAAATAGGGAACATTGTCAATTTAATCATGAGAATATGTTGTATTATTGCCTCTTCTCTGCTTCATGTGATGTTTCAATCACAAGTAACAATGAATACACGAGTTGGTTATTGTTCAATGTGTGTGCATAACTGGATAATGATTTCATGTCTTTTTAAAGACACCATAGTTCATTAAGGCTTATGAATGCTACATTATGTAGTGAAATTATTTTGCATTACTCGTTTTACTATGGTGTATTGCTAGTGGATAATGTAGCATTCATGATCCTATAGTGAAATATGATCCTATACTTGAATTTAAAAATACAAGTTCATGTATTCAAATATGTACTCCTTCAATCCACTGTATGAATGCAAATACTTGTGCTGGGTATGTGCAAGATCATGGGGGGCCAAAAAGTGGCGATGTAAAAAAATCCACTTTTCACTCGTCCAAAAGCGCATGAAAATGTTTGTTGACTTTTTAGTAGGCCTGGGTGTCAGTACACCTGGGCAAACCTGACAGCAAAGCACAAGCCTAATCGGGTACATGATATTTTCGGGTACTTAAAAAATATCGGGTACCCAATTTTTTCAGGTACCCGAAACCTGTGGCATAAATCAAAACCCACGAGCCACTTTCCTCATTTCTCTCATCGTTTTGGGTTTGGAAAATGGCTAGAAATATCCTATACACGATTTTTTCAGGTACCTGATTGCTCCAACAACAAATTTGACTCCACAGTTTATTCGGTAAGTAAATTCTTGCTATATCTAGATTAATTTTTTTCATTTTCATGTTAAATGTAGTTTTTTTGGTAAAAATGGGGTTTTGTATTGTTTTTTTTAATAATATATGAAATCAATTTAAAATTTATATTTGTATATTATTTAATCAGGCATGGCTGACAACAATGAAGATAATAACCCTACCCCGCCAAATAATGATCCCCAAAACAATCCAGAACCGCTCCAAAACCCTCAATCTTTAGAGGATTTGATACAAGAGAATTTGAGCACTATACGAGGCTTCAAAAACATGTATAAGAATATACCTACATTAGCTCCTATGCTTGCCACCCTAAATACCATTGTTGAAAACATTGACACCCTTACGCAACAATATAATGTTGCTCTTCATTGGCGTGATGATATGCACACCCAATTTGATGACGGGCTTGACCATGATGGGATTGCTACCCTTAATATAACTAAGGAAGATATAGCCTCCCTTTTTGTTAATCCTAAAATCGGATTAAAAGTTGACCCCGAAAAGCCAAAATTATCAATAAAATGGTGCACAAACAAAGCAATGCGCATACACTTTTGGGATCGCTGGTGGATGGTTTTTGATAAACCACCCCATAGAAATTTGGAGCTCCCTTTCTATTTCATAAAAAAATTGTATGTTGAGTTTGTGCTTGGTCACAATGTTAATTATTGGAGCATGAGGCCCAACATGGGCGTAGGAGGAGGAGCTCCTCAGACTAGGCCATTTGCCCAGCGCAAAAAGGCCACTACCTTTGTCCCCCCCACTCACGTCGCACCCCCTCCTATAGTGCAGCATCCTGATATCATTGTAGAGGCTACCTCACAGAGTATTAGGGCCATTCATATGCTGAGTGATTAGTTGATCACGCAGACCAGGTCATTGTTGCCTCCTGGTGTGGATGATGCTAGCGCATCGACATCTGGTAGCAGTTCACATGTATGCATGCCCCATACTTGCATTATGTGCAAGAATTTGTGCCTCAGACCGCTTACTGATGCTGATACATATCAGTATGTTATTGATGAGGAGGACACAGGAGACACAGCTACAG